>JAUKPQ010057983.1:0-25656 GCA_032273045.1 Chloridella minuta | reverse complement strand
AAATGGAACATTGTTGTTACGTGGAACAGAGTATACAGTATCGACTATTGCTCCTAAATTAACACTTTTAGTTACAATAACTGCTGGTGACGTTGTTACTATTAATGAATACATTCCAGTAGTAACTAACAATGTATCTACAAATCCAAGTCCAAACTGGTGTCCTAACACACCAAGTAAGATGGGCTTGTATCCTAAATACAAACCTGAGATTTATCTTGACGAAACATATAGCGAAGCAACTTTTGTAATTCGTGGACACGACGGCAGTACTACTATTGCTTTTGGCGACATCCGCGACCAGGTATTGCTTGAGTTTGAAAAACGTGTTTACAATAATATTAAAGTAGACGATAATCCAATTCCATTGACTACTGAAGAAGTGGATCCAGATTACTACCCAGCACAAACTACCGCTTTATTACCAGGTTACTTCCGTAAAACTCCATATACTTGGGCTGAAGTAAATCAAATTTTAAATGAAACATTTTTTGCCTGGGTAGGGCAAAACAAAATTAATTATACTGAACAAAATTATGTAGCAAGTAATCCGTTTACATACAACTACAGAAGTTCTGCCAACCGCATTGACCAGCAACCGTTCCTCCAAGGTAACTGGCGTGGTATCTATCGTTACTTCTACGACACAGAAACTCCTAACACCACACCGTGGGAAATGCTTGGCTTTACAGAAGAGCCACTATGGTGGATGGAACGCTATGGCCCAGCACCTTATACCTCTGGCAACACCGTACTTTGGGGCGACCTTGAAGTTGGTTTAGTGGCCGATCCATTAGGTCCATACATCCTTACTGAGTATGCCCGCCCAGGACTGAGCGAAATTATTCCTGCTGGCAGCGAAGGTGCGTTACTTAACCCGTTAGACTGTGTAGTTGGTTTAAATGACCCGTCAGGCTTCCAAGCATCTTGGCAAGCTGGTGATGGCGGACCAGTACAAGACTCTTGGTGGAATAGTAGTTCGTACCCATTTGCTATTATGAGATTGCTTGCTTTAACTAAGCCAGCACAATTCTTTGCGTTATTTGCTGATAGAGATTTATATCGTTATAATACAACATTAGGTCAGTATTTGTATAACAATCGTTATCGTTTAGGTGTATCTGGATTACTTAACGGCTTACAAATCTACGGCAACGGTGTAAGTAAAGCATCTTACATTAACTGGATTGTAGATTATAATCAGCGTTTAGGATTAAACAGTACAACATCATTGACAACAGCATTATCTAATATTGATGTGCGTTTATGCTATCGTATGGCATCGTTCTCTGATCCTGTTTATGTTCAACTGTTTACAGAGCGAGCAGGCCCAGCATCAACTAACAATAGTTTCTTGATTCCGCCAACCAGTTATGATTTATTATTTTATAAAAATCAACCTTTTAACAGTATTAACTATAGTTCTGTAATTGTTCAGGTAGTGGAATTAGGCAACGGCGGGCTTGGGTATAGCGTATTTGGTTATAGCAATATACAACCTTATTTTAACATCTATATCAGTAGCCCTGTTGGCATATATCAAACTATTAGTGCCGGCGGGATATCCGTTCGAGTTCCAAAACAGTATACTAGTAACACTACACAAATTCCTTATGGTTATACTTTTACAAGTGCTGCCAGCGTTTGTGACTTTTTATTAAGTTACGGTGTATGGCTTGAAAGCCAGGGTATTACATTTGACAATGTAGAAAACGGTTATACATTAAACTGGACACAGATGTGTCAGGAGTTTTTATATTTTGCGGCACAAGGCTGGACACCTAACACGATCATTAATTTAAATCCATCTGCTACTAAAATTACAGCAAGCCAACCTATTAGTATTGTAGATACTATTGCTAGTGTGACTCCTGAAAATATGTTGTTAGATCAAAACGGCAACGCATTAGATGTTACTCAGATGGTGGTCAATCGCGAAGGCAATAGTTTCTCAGTATCTACACTTAATCAACAAACTATTAACTATTTGACATTGAAGTTTACAAATTACGAAGATATGATTGTGTTGAATAACACAAGTCAATTCCGTGATTTAATTTACGATCCAATTACTGCCGCTCGTCAAGCTAGATTAAACTTAATTGCGTCAACTACTACCGAGTGGGACGGACAACTAAACGCACAAGGATTTATTCTTAATTTAAATAATGTTAAGGAATGGAGCTCAAATACAAACTATGCTAAGGGCGAAATTGTACTATACAAAAATACATACTGGCAAGCATTGGTTATCTCACAGCCACAACAAACATTTAACTATACGAACTGGATTAAGAGCGATTATCAATTAATTGATCAAGGTTTACTACCTAATTTGGCTAACAAAGCTGATCAGTTAACTACAGCATATGATGTATACCAAGCTAACTTAACTAGCGACAATGATTTATTTGCTTTTGCGTTGATTGGTTTCCGTCCACGTCCGTATATGACTAATATGAACTTGAACGGAACAACTCAGGTTCAATTATATCAACAGTTCCTTGGCACAAAAGGAACTTTGCGTGCCGCCGAGACATTCAATAACGTCCGCATCAACGGAAAAGAAAGTGGCGCATATAACATTTATGAAAACTGGGGTGTGCTTGCTGGAACTTATGGAGCACAAGCTAACAAGAGTTATTTTGAAATACAATTGGATCAAGCACTATTATCCTACAATCCTTCTACTATTCAAGTAATTTTACCAGGGCAAACAAGTCAAGCTGACCAATCAGTATTTGTAAAAAACTTGTGGAAAACAAGTTATAATATTACAAGCCCAGATATTTTACCTACAACCTACGAAAATAGCAGTTTACCGCAAGCATTACCTTCGGCAGGTTATGTATCCTTAGATGATATTGACATTACAGTTTTTGATATTAATGACCCAACATCTATTGGCAATGATATTAACAACATAGGTACAGGTACATATATCTGGATAGCTAAAACAAATAGCTATAATTGGGGAGTATATCGTGTAGATGATGTTCCTGGACAAATGACAACATTGACTGATAATCTTAGTTCAACAGCTATAGTTCAGTTTAATATAGCACACGGATTATCATATGGCGATTTAATTATTATCAAGTATTTTAATCAAGGTGTTGACGGTGTATACCGTGTATTATCAGTTCCTAGTATTACTACTATTATTATAGCGTTTAATTTTGCTAATACAAATGTAAATTCTTTAACTGGAACTGGTTTAGTATTTCAATTACAAAGTGCACGTGTAAAACAAGCCAGTGACATTTCAACACTACCGTATGTAAATTCTTTAACACCAGGGTCTAAAGTATGGTCTGATAACGACGGCAACGGGCATTGGGAAACACTACAAAAAGGCTCGCCGTTTACTATTAATCAAACTATTGCTTTAGAACTCCCTGGCACAGCAAAATTTGGAGCAAGTGTTGCTCAAGTACAAGGAAATTTTGGAGCATTAATTGGAGCACCGGGAACTTTTTCAGGCGCTGGATCGGTATACACTTATTTTAGTGGATTTTATCAAGACTATCAATTTAATACTGAGTTAGTTTTAGGTACACAAGGCACAGCCGGCTACGGAAATGCCATAGCATTTGGTAATCTCAACTGGGGTATTGCTGGCGCAAGTGCTAGTAACTCTGGAGCAGGTTATGCTGCTATAATTTATAGAAATTCACGCACTAGTTTATTCACACAGACACAATTATTAGTTGCCCCAGACCAAAACTTTAATCCTATTGGGTTTGGTTCGGCAGTAGATATTAGCTCAGATGAACGCTGGTTATATGTTGGCGCTCCAGGAGCAAACACCGTGTATGCTTATGAAAGAATTGACGTTGTTGAACAATCCATAACTTATAAAACTAATGGCATACAAAATTTATTTGTTTATAATGATTCAATACAAATTGACTATCTTAATCCAGCACAATTAATTGTTGCGCTAGGTGACAATCTTGCTATTTTTGGGATTGACTATACAATTAATCAAAATTATGTAATTTTTCAATCGGCTCCAGTAGCTAATCAAACATTAGTGATTAGCCGTGCTAACACAGTTCAGTTAGATACTGAAACATATTATAACATTTCTCAAAATTCTACATCAGGTGTAGGAGCTGGAGCAATTTTTAATGTAACAAATACTCGCGGCGCTTATAGTACTGTAAAAGTAAATGGCGGAGTTAGTTATCAAGTAGGCGATACTCTTACTATCAACGGATCGCAATTAGGTGGTACCGACGGTGTTGATAATTTAGTACTTACTGTTACTGTTGTTGCCACCGGCGGCATTATAACATCCTATACTGAATCTGGAAGCGGAACAAGTACTACTTCATCGTTTACATTAAACACATATTTGTATAATGCTACCAGCATTTATAATTTTAGTGTAAAAGTAGACGGAGTATTACAACGTCCTTTCTTAGATTATACATTTGACAATACAACAACTATAATAACTTTCTTATCTGGCTCTATTCCAGTAGAAGGCGCAAAAATTGTAGTATTTGCTGAAACTTATTGGCAGTATGTTGAAACTATCACATCAACTAGTTCAGTAAGTGGCGATCAATTTGGTGCCAGTTTATCGACAACTACCGACGGCCGACAAATAATGGTGGGCGCACCTAATGCAGAAGTAGGCACAACTATTGGTGCTGGAGAAGTTTATATATTTGACAGAAGTGTAATTCGTTACATTGTGTCAACTCCAAGTCAAACAACATATACAGTACCTGGTATTGTTGTTACTCCTGTAGCGGTAAGCATAAACGGAACGTTCTTATTAACAACATCACAATCACTTAACGGACAATACTCTGTTAGTGGTAACACTATTACATTCTCTAATATTACATTAAATTATGGCGATATTATTGAAATTGAAACTAACGCAATTACAGAAATACAACAATTAACTAGTAGTACTGTAAAATATCAAGCATCTTATGGATTTGCTATGTCATCCTGCCCATTAAATTGTAGTTTATATGTTGGCGCACCATATGACAGCACTTACTTAAACGAAGCCGGGTCGGTAGATTACCAAACAAATCAATCCCGTGTTTACGGAGTAACAACTTCTACGATTGCTAACCCAGTTATAACCGCAGGCGGAACATTGCGTATTAATAATACACAAGTTACTGTTCCTTCTTTACCTAATAATACAATAGTAGGATTTGCTGAAGCAATTAATGCCGCTAGCATTCCTAATGTACAAGCAGCCGCAACTCCTGATTTAACATTTATAGGTGATGGCTCTACAAAAATTTATAACATTGGAACATTATACTCGGCAGCTAGTTCCTATAGTACAGTAGTTTATGTAAATGGAGAATTACAAACATACGGGTCAGATTACACTTATAATAATACTAATCAAAATATCTATTTTACCTATGCTCCAGGAGCAGATCTTACTATTTTAGTAGTATCAGGAAGATTAACAATCTTTATACAAAATACAAAAGCAGGTATTGCTGACAATTTGTTAACAGTATTACCGGGCGCAACCAACTCGGTGTTTAATCAATTAGGATTTGCTACTTTTGTATTTTCTCAACAAATTTTAAGTCCTCTTCCAATTAATAACGCAAATTTTGGCTATTCATTAAGTGTAAATTCTAATGCTGTTAATTTAATTGTTGGAGCTCCTAATGGAAATATTTACGAGCCAACAACATTTGATGCTGGGCAAACATACTTTGATGACCATAGTACTACATTCTTTAACTTAATTCCTAACGGTGGAGTAGCATACACTTATGACTATTTCCCAAGTAGTACTAAGAGTGTTAGTAACCCAGGGCAGTTTGCTTTTGGCCAACAAATTTACAATGACCTTACTGTACAAGGTGACAATTTTGCAGCAAGTGTAAGTTATGTTACTAACAAATTAATGATAGGCGCTTCTGGTAATCCTGCGACTAACGCAGATTATCCTACAGGCTATCCAGGCTATGTTAGTATGTTTAATAATCCTACTGGAAGTGCTGCGTGGGCACCTATTAGAATTCAACAACCAGTAGTAGACGTTTATAAACTTGACGGTATTTTCTCGTATGACGGAACACAGTCTATTGGTATTAATACTACTATTAACGGTGGCGTTCAAACATATTATGACTTCTTTGATCCGCTACAAGGTAAGATCCTTGGTGTAGCTAGAGAAAACATTGATTTTATTGGCGCAGTAGATCCAGCGCAATACAACATTGGTTCTGTACACAACCTAGGCAACTCCTGGGGCAGTGAACACGTTGGTCAAATGTGGTGGGATACCGATACAGTTCGATTTATTGACCCTAATCAAGATGATATTGTTTATGCAAGTCGCCGTTGGGGTCAAACATTCCCAGGCAGTAGAGTAGATATCTATCAATGGATAGAAAGTTCATCTCCGCCAGCTGGATATACTGGCCAAGGTACTCCGTTAAGTCAAACAAGTTATAGTATTAACTCTGCGTTAGGATCTAATAATACATTTACTACTGTATACTATTTCTGGGTACGTGGAATTACTACTATTGCTACAGGTTCTGGAAAAACTTTACCAGCAACTGGCGTTGCTAGTTATATCTTTGATCCAAGGAGCAGTGGTATACCTTATGTTGCGGCATTAAATGCTAGTACGGTTGCTATCTATAACGCACAACAATTATTAAATGCTAAGAGCACAATTTTAAGTATAGGTTTTGACCAAAAATTAAATGATGATGTAGTACATCAAGAATATCAAATCATTACAGACGGTGATGCCGACTCTTTCTTAAATTCAAACTTATATCGTAAACTTCAAGACAGTTTCTGCGGCATTAATTTAGCAGGTAACGCTGTACCTGATCCAAGATTAAGCCCTGGTATGCGTTATGGCGTACAGTTCCGTCCACGTCAGTCAATGTTTGCTAATAGATTTGGAGCATTGAAAAATTATTTAACTAGAGCAAATACAGTAATAGCTCAGTTTCCTATTAGCGAAACTAGAAGTTTTAACTTACTTAACTCAGCACAGCCAGTTCCTGAACCTACAGTTACCGTAGACGGTGTTACTACTGTAGTCTGGAATAAAGAAGTTCCTAATCTTGAAGTATTAGGATACCAGAATTTTAATGTTGTACCAGTAGGATACAAATATCTTGTATTATCTGACAGTACTCAAAACGGTTTATGGACAATCTATCAAGTTACATCAACTAAAACAACAACATTAAACCGAGTACAAGCATATTATACTCCTGATTACTGGTATTATATTAACTGGTACTTGCCAGGATATAATTCAACTGTGGCGCCGGTGGCCGCTGTACAAAACTACGGACAATTATCAACATTGAGTCTTACTACAGCACCTGTGGGATCAAGTGTTCGTGTTGTAGCTAACGGCGCTGGCAAATGGGAAATTTATTTACGCACAGGTATTGATCAAGTAACAGGATGGACTCGTGTTGGGTTAGAAGACGGTACAATCGCATTTAAAGAAGATTTATGGAATTACACAGTAGGCGATTTTGGATTTGACGCTCAAGTATTTGATTCACAATACTTTGACCAAACCCCCCAAACTGAAACTCGTTTTATTATTCAAGCCTTAAATGAAGAAATTTATATTGAAGATTTAAAACTTGAGCGAAATAATAGTTTAATATTGATGTTTAACTATGTATACAGCGAATTTACTGATCCGTCTTGGTTAGTCAAGTCTAGTTATGTCAATGTTGATCATAAGATTCGTACATTATTGCCATATCAAACTTATATTGAAGATAATCAGGACTTTGTAATTGATTATTTCCAAGAAGTTAAGCCGTATCACGTACAAGTGCGTCAGTTTAATTTAATTTATACCGGTGATGATACTTACGGTGGAGATGTAACAGATTTTGATTTGCCGGCTTACTGGGATATCACCTTACCAACTCCGCAGTTTGTTAGTCCAGTACTAAACGAAATTCCTGCTGGAGATACTAATCCAGACGGATTGCCATACGATGTTGCAGTAACTACAAATTACTCAATAGCAAGTGATGTAGCACCAGATGCTCAAATTTGGCAATATCCAAGTATCTACAGTCAATGGTTTAACAACTACTTACTAAGTCTCCAAGGAGCTACTGTTGTTAATGGTGGAGCAGGTTATACTGTTACTCCTATTGTTACTGTAACAGGAGTTTGTACAACGCCCGCTACAATGACTGCTACTCTTAATGGCGCAGGTCAAGTTATTGGCCTTACTGTAATTAATCCAGGATCAGGTTATATTGCTACTCCTACAATTACTATCAGTGGCGGTAGCTTACCGGCTAACCCAATTCAATGGCAAGCTGAATTACCAGTAGACTCTGGCGATTATGTTATTTCTCCATCAAATAACATATATGAAATCACAGCAATTATTTCAGGTAGTTATGAAAATCCTGTTGGACTATTAGGTGCTGTTCCTCCAGTTGGTCAAGAAGATCAGATCAATGGAACAGTACAATTAATTTATATTGGCACAGTAGCGGTTGCTACAGCACAAATGGGTAATCCGTTAGTACGTGAATTTAAATTAAACATTAAGTACGACAGATACGAATATAATACTGACATTATTGAATGGGCTCCAACAGTTTTTGTTATTGAAAATATGTCTGGTGGTATAGGAAACGGTACTACCGCTACTTTAACTTTTATAAAACGTCAGGATGCCCCACCATTCCCAGTTGGAACAATTATTACTGTAGCTGGTGTTGCTAACTTAGCATTTAACGGAACATATACTGTAACAGCTTGTACAAATACTACAGTAAGTTATGCTTCTACTGTTACTGGATCAACTACTGGCGGCCAAGCTACCGCGACTATTGTAGCAGTTTATCCTAACGATACACTAGTTCGCTATAATAATACAGTTTATTCTGCTAATGGAATTTCAGGGTATGTGGCTAACACAACATTTGATCCTACAGAATGGAATGAAATTGATCCGGCCACATTAAGTGGCGTAAACCGTACAATGGGCTATTATGTTCCTGAACCTAATATCCCAGGATTAAACTTACCTTTATTAATTGAAGGCATCGACTATCCTGGCGTACAAGTATCGGGCATAAATTTTGAATTTGATACAGGATTTGACCGTGCTCCTTACGACACTACAACATTCGACAACATATTATACAGCCGTGATGGCATATTAACATACGACAAAGGTATACTTGACACTTTCTTTGAAAGTCAGTATCTTGATCCGTACTTAGGAACACGCCCAACATCCATTAATGTTAGCGGTGGTGCTTATGTAGATGAGTATGAAAGTCACGCACCAGAAGAATTAGTTCCAGGTATAGAGTTTGACACATTAGATTTCCGTGTTTATACCACTCCAGGTGCTGACTGGCAAGGTTTAGGTCATGGATTCCCACAAGAATTAATTCAAGTAATTTACGATAGAGATAATCCTACTATTAGTTTTGCTGGATTGTTGCCTTTCCCGTTCAACTTGGAAGTTACAGACTCTACACAGGGCTATGACTTAAATGAAGGCTACGACTACACAGTAGATTGGCCTAATCAAACTTTTACAATCCTAAATTCATCTTTATTAGTAGTCGACGGCGACCAATTAGGTGTATATGTTTACTCATTAGGCGGTGGCAATCAAGTTTATCAAAATGTTTATAACGGTTCAGACGTTGGTGATACTTTAGTTATTCCAGTACAATATTATCAAGCTGATGGCTCAACACCAGCTATTCAAGAATTAGTTATTTTTGTTAACGGAAATTATTTAGACAATACCAACTATACCTATGAGTATGATACATTTAGTACTACATTAATTAACTTTACTGTTACATTTGATTCTGCCGACTTTATAAGTTTAGTAGTTATTGAACCTACTACTATTGAAGGTGTTACTACCGATTACAGCTGGAGTTTACCAGTTACACAGCTATTCCAAGTTACCAGGGTAGGAGAAAATACATTTGATTTAGATAATAGTTTGGAATATACTAACTCAGTCAATGCTATTGTTACTGTTCAAGGTGTACGTGCTAGAACTGCTGGCGGAATTGACCATATAGGTGACGGGTCAACTACAACTTTTGAAGTAGCACAACGCTTAGGAATAGATCAAAGTACTATAGACTCAGCTGATGTTGAAGTTTATTTTGATGATATACTACAAGATACAACAAGTTACACAGTTAATCCTGATGTAGCAGGCACTACAGTTACATTTGATACAGCTCCTACTGATAATACAAGAATTTACATAGCAGTATGGACAGGCTGGCAAGCTCGTATTCACCCAGTCGCTCAAACAGTTACATTTAATCAACAAGGTGGTTTAATTCCAAGTGTTGGACAGTTAGTGTCAGTGACAACATTTAACGATACACGTGAACAAAGATTATTAACACAGATATTTGTAGGTCCTGTTGTTGAAGGAATTACTGTAGCTCAGGGCTACGATACAACTAATTACGATCCATTGTATATAGGCGATACAGTTATAGCTCAACCGGCTACTCCTTTGTCAACAAATCAAATTCGTGACGGGTTTATATATCAGATTAACTCATCTGGAACTACAAACTTTATGTTGATTGGCGCATCTAATAATTTTGTAGGCACCCAATTTACAGCATCATGGGGAGCAATCAACAGTGCAACAATATTTAATACTGCTGGAGTAATTAATTGTAATAATACTACATTAGCTGTCAATCAAACTGTAACAGTATCTGGTACAGCATTGGGTTCAGGTTCTATTGTAGGATATACTAATCCAACAACTTATTATATTATTGCTACTAATACAATTAATCAATTTACGTTGTCGGCAACACTTGGTGGACCGGCTGTTACAACTGTAGCTGGTACAACAACAGGCTTGACATTTACACTTAATAATCCTGCTACTGGTACAGGTACAGTATTAGCGTTAGAAACAGTTCGTGATCCGTCAACAGATTTATATAACGATACTGCCGGATCGTTTAACTACACTACTGGTGCTACTGTAAGTAGAAACGATTTAGATATGACTCGCCTTACACCAGACATTGGTCGTCCTTGGATATTCTTAAATGGTAAAGTATTAACACCGTATACAGATTATAATATTGTAGGCACCGAACTTGTGCTAACTTCTGGAATATTGCGACCAACCGATATAGTAATGATCACTCAAGTATCAAATTCAGTAGTTCCTGCGGCTATGGAGTTCCGTATATTCCAGGATATGCGTGAAGTACAAGCAACATATCGTATGACTCCGGGAACTACAACTACCGTAGCTCAAGCAGTTACTCAAACAGATGATATCATTTATCTTGCTGATGCTAGTGCGTTGACTATTCCTAACTTTACTGCTAATATTTGGGGTGTGGCAATGATTAATGGCGAGCGTATTATGTATCGCGAAATTGATTTAGTAGAAAATACAATTAGTAGTTTATTACGTGGCACAGCTGGGACAGCGGCCGCTTCACACGAAGTTGGCGCGCTTGTTTATAATATGAATCGTGATAATTTAATGCCAATTGACTATCAAAATTATATTGTGAGCAACAAAAATCCAGATACTGGAATGTATCCTGTTGCTAACGGATCAACCACCATTTTTATTGCTGACGATATTTCTTTGGAAGTCACAGGAGCTCCTACTTGGTCAATTAGCAACACTTATGCTATGGGCGATTGCGTTGTAGCAAACATTACTTCTTTTGGTGGATTCTATTATAAAGCTAAAATTGTTGTTCCAGCAGGAACAGCATTATCAAATACTACTTACTGGCAGCCACTTAGTGCCGCGGTAGAAGTATATGTTGGCGGAATACGTCAAACTTCAGGATATACTGTTACAGTAGAAACACCAGTACACGTAACTTTTGCTATTCCTCCTACTGTAGGTAGTGCTGTAGCTATATTAGTGCGTCGTGGGGTAACTTGGTATAATCAAGGCCCAGGAACAGCGTCAGATGGGGTTCCTTTACAGCAAACTATCAATCCTGGCGCATTATTTTTACAAGGTAAAACCTAATAAGGTTTAGTGTGGTTTTAAAACTAATAAATAAAGAATAATGGAAAATAAGACACAAACTCAACAACCAGTAAGTAAACCTGAAAAGCGTCCTGATGATACAGGATCTGTATCAGTAGAGGGATTTCTTAAAATTTATGATCCCCAAACCCGTAAAGTATTTGTGGAGCAAAAAGCATGATAATTCAACCAGGTTTAGCAAAAATAGAAGGCTTTATCAAAATTACTGATCCTACTACAGGTGAAGTTTTAGTTGATAAAAAGAACGCAGTAAATTACGAAAATATTAGTATTGCTATGGCTCATTCCCTTAGCAATGATGGAACAGGCTGGATTTACAGTATGGCATTTGGAAACGGCGGCTCTGCTGTCGACCCAACTGGTGTTATTACCTATTTGCCACCAAATGTAACCGGTCAAAATGCTAGTTTATACAACGAAACTTATGCTCAAGTAGTTAATCAAAATTCGTCTAATAATATAGACCCTGCTAACAATTATATAACAGTATTACATACATCAGGAAATGTTTATACTGATATTGTAATAACTTGTTTATTAGACTACGGCCAACCGCCAGGGCAACAAGCATTTGACAATAGTACTAATTTTAACGGGCAGTATGTATTCGATGAACTGGGCTTGCAATGCTGGAATGGGTCCGCTACAGACTTATATCTAATTACTCATGTAATTTTTCATCCAGTTCAAAAGTCCCTAAATCGTCAAATTCAGATAGATTATACCCTTAGAATACAGACTTTAACTAACCTAAGTGTAGCATAAATATGAATATATCAAAATGCTATAAATATAATATAAGGATGGAGTAACCATAAATGTCATATACAATTAATCTAACAAACGGGAATGTTTTCGCAGTAATTCCTGATGGAACTATTAACCAATCAAGTTCACAAACACTAGTCGGTAAAAACTACGCAGGATACGGTCAGTTTTTAGATGACAACTTTATTCACTTGTTAGAGAACGGTGCTAATAGTACTCCTCCAGGCGCCCCGCTAACAGGTCAATTATGGTTTAATACAACAACTGGCGTATTACAAGTTTATAACGGCGCAGCATTTAAATCCTTAGGTGGCTCACAAGCTGCTTCTACTGCTCCAACTAATAACTCTATTGGCGATTTATGGTATAACACAACATTAGCACAATTATTTGTATGGACAGGCACAGAATGGTTACTGGTTGGTCCAATTTACACATCCGCAACAGGCGTAACTGGCGCAATCCCAGCAGTAGTTACTGACACTTTATCAGCGTCACACGTTGTTGTTGAACTTTATGTTAACGATGCTATTGTTGGTATTATTAGTGATGATGCTGGTCCTTGGACACCAAGTCCAGCTATCCCAGGATTTGCCACAGTTAGTCCTGGTATTCAATTAGCTACAACAGTTAATGGTCAAACTCCATTATTTGTAGGAACAGCTACTAACGCAACAAGTTTGAATGGTGTAACAGCAAGTTCGTTTATGCGTACAAATGCTAATACATCTACTACAGGTACATTGCAAGTAATTAACAACACAGGTTTAACAGTTGGCACTAACGGCGATTTTGCTATTGGCGTTTCAGGCACAACAGTAAGTTTATCAAACACAGACAACAACGGTAATATTAATTTTGTAATTAATAAAGCTGGCGTTACAACTACAGCAATGACAATTAACGGTGCTACTGGAGTTATTAGTGGCGCAGCTATTGATGCTAACTATGCTGACGTGGCAGAACGCTTTGCTGCTGATGAAATTTATGCTCCGGGTACAGTAGTTGAACTTGGCGGCACAGCAGAAATTACAATAGCAAATACAGAATTAAGTGAAACTGTATTTGGTGTAGTTAGTACTAAAGCTGCTTACTTGATGAATAGTAAAGCAGGTACAGACTTAACACATCCTCCAATTGCTATGACAGGACGTGTTCCTGTTCTTGTTATTGGTCAAGTAAATAAAGGTGACCGTTTAGTTTCCGCAGGAAACGGAATGGCAAGAGCAGCACAACCAGGCGAAGCAACTTCGTTTAACGTAATCGGTCGTGCTTTAGAAAGTAAGACTACTGCTGAACAAGGCACAGTCGAAGCAATCGTTACAGTTAAATAATAATAGGAAAAAGTAATGACATACTCATCAGGTAATTTAATTCAATCCACGGACTACAATGGATTTGTTTCAACAAATGTAGGAGCAAATGTTAATGCTACCTGGGAAACAGCATACGGTCAAACAGCATTAACAACTGTAGCTTCTGCCGCAACAATCACAGCAACACAGTGGGCAACATTAAACTCAACAATTAGTTCAATGGCTTCACATCAAGGCACTACTATTACTTCACGTACTAATCCTACAGCAGGTAATATTATTAGTGTATTAACTAACGTTAACACAGATATTACTAACTGCTATAATAATCGTGCTAATGCTAGTGCTTCTGGTACACAATACACAGCTTGGACAGGTACATCTAGTAAAACTACTGGTACAGGTACAGGCGGCGCAGCTTGGACTATTACATTTACTAACACCGTAACTTTTGCTAATACAACAGCGGCATCAAACTTCTTTAATGCTGGCGGTTTAGTTAAAATTCAATTCTCTAAAACATCTACTGGTACAACAGAAGATACAGAGTGGAATGCGTTTGTTGGTAACGTTTGTGGCTCAGTTTTCTTAAGTTCTACAGCAGCATCTAAAACAATTAACAGCAGCACTTACACAGGTACTACTAAAGTTGGCGGAACAGGTACTCCTACTATTTTAGCAACAGGTACTGGATATGCTCAGTTAAACGGTACTCCAGCTACAATTTACAAACAATTTGACGCAGGAGCAGCTTATAGTGCTAACTATGTCCAAGTTAATGCCAGTATTTCTGGCGCAGTTATTACATTTACAACAACATGGTTTGATGACGGTACAGCATTAAACGCTACAATTTCCGGCGGCACAGCAACAACTGGTATTACTTTTGGTACAGCACCAACAACGGTTGTTACATACTTCCCACCAGCAACAACCTACGTAACAAATACATGGGGTACACCTACAGTAGCGGCATCAGTAGCATAATTGACAACGGAATAATTTAATGACTTATGTAACAGGCGGTTTAATACAAGCGGCGGACTATAATGGATTTGTTTCTACTACGGCAGGAGCAAACATCAACGCAACTTGGAATTCTGCTTATGGCCAACCAGCATTATCTAACGTAGTAGTTGGGGGAACAGTAACAGCGGCACAATGGGCCACTCTTAATACTACTATTTCTCAACTAGGTTCTCACCAAGGTACCACAATTACATCGCGTACTAACCCGGTAGCGGGTAATATTATTAGTGTATTAGCTAACGTCAATACCGATATTACTAATTGCTATACTAATCGTGCTAATGCCGCTTCTGTTGGTACACAATACACAGCTTGGACAGGCACAGCTAGTTTTCCAGGCGGCATTGGCAATACAGCCGGTAATGTTAATGGAAGATGGACAGCTACATTTACAGATACAGTAACTTTTGCTAACTCAAGTGCCGCATCAAACTTCTTTAATGCTGGCGGATTAATTAAAATTCAAGTTAGTAAAACATCTACTGGTACAACAGCTGACGCAGCATGGAACCCTTTTATCACAAATACTTGTGCTAACGTTGGTGTTTTCTTATCAGGGGCTAATACAGCACATACTATTGCTGGACAAACTTATTATGGTACTACTGCTCGTGGCGGTAATGGAACACCTAGTATTTTAGCAACTGGTACTGGGTTTTATAATTTAACAACTAGTCCAGTTCAAATCTACAAACAATTTTTTGCTGGTGGCGGCTATACTGGTAATTTTTTACAAATTACAGCGGCTGTAAATTCTAATGTTAGTCCTTCGACACTTACACTAGTAACTACTTGGTATGAAAACGGTGAAACGTCAGTAACTACATTAACTGGCGGTACAGCTACTACAGGTATTGCTTTTGGTACGGCAGCAGCAACGGTTGTTACTTATACTCCACCAGAAACAACCTATCTTACCAATGTATGGGGAACTCCTACTGTTCTTTCGTCTGTAGCTAACACTTAATTTTACCAAAACAACTATAAATCCTTTACATTGTAGTAAATCTGTAGTATAATAATCATATGGATACTGAAGAACTACTCGCGCACTCTCGCACCCGTTTCGATCACGCGGCATCTAAACGAATATTAAAAGAAAAATATCAAGGTAAATTTGTATTAACATATAGTGGCGGAATGTTTAACGCAACTCCTGAACTTATTAATTTTTTAGATATTTGTGTTAAAATGAACAATCACGGCGAAACAGATGTTGTGTTATTAGATTTATATGAAAATCCAGTAAAAGTTAACATAGTAGAATTAAGAAAATTAGCATATCAAAAATATTGCGGGCAAATGTCTGCTTGGCTTAAAGAATACGAAGAACTTAGTAAAAACAGATGACAACCGGCGTATTAATTTTTGCGTTTAATAACGAGCATATAGATTATCTTGCTATGGCTAATTGGACTGCGAAAAATATTCGTAGACACTTAAAACTTCCAGTGGCAGTAGTAACTGACAAATCAGTTCCGCTTGAATATCGCTTTGAACAAGTAATCATAGCACAGCCCGAAGGAAAACATCTAAGAAAATTTGCTGACCAAGAAGAAGATGTTACATGGTATAATGGCAACAGAGTTGATGCTTACGAATTATCACCGTGGTATCAAACTTTAGTATTAGATGCTGATTATGTTGTAGCAAGTGATGAGTTATTAAAAATATTATCTATTAATAAAAATTTTGTAGCACACAAAACTGCGTATGATGTAGTAAACAAAGATAATTTTAACGAACTTAATAACTTTGGTAGACATGATATGCCTATGTGGTGGGCTACATTAATGATGTTCCGCAGATCTACAGAAGCAAAATTAATTTTTCAGACTATGAATATGATTCGAGATAACTGGGATCATTATAAAGCATTGCATGGTATAACTCGAGCAACATATCGTAATGATTATGCGTTAAGCATGGCGTTAAATATTGTCAACGGACATACACTTGATCATGCTGATATGCCATGGAATTTGGCATCAGTAACTCCCGAGCATACATTAACACAATTATCCGACGATAGTTATCGAGTAGATTTTTTAACCACTGATCAAAAACCGCGGTATATAATTCTTAATCAAGATTTTCATGCTATGGGTAAAAAACATTTAGGAGATATTGTTGCTAGATCTAATTGAGCGTGGATATTTAATTCCGGCCGTTAATACATCGGATACTGATTATGTTTTATGTGCTAAAAAATTAGCACAAAGTATCCGTCAGTGGCACCCTGAGGCAAATATCTGTTTGCTTACTGATAAAATGATTGAAGCAGAAGAGTTTGACATTGTTAAAACATTGCCTTATGGCGACCAAGCACTAACATCAAATTGGAAATTATCTAACGACTGGCAAGTATATGAAGCAACACCTTATCATGAAACTATTAAGCTCGAAGCAGATATGTTTTGTGCTGGCCCTATAGATCATTGGTGGGAGTTACTTGGCTATCGTAATGTAGCTATTAGTCAAGGATGTAGAGACTTTTATGATAATCAAGGCACATCAAGATTTTATCGTAAAATATTTGACGACAATGATTTGCCTGACGTGTATAATGGTATAACTTACTATAAAAAAAGTAATACTGCTGAAGAATTTTTTGGATTAGTTGCTAATATTTTTGAATATTGGGACAAGTATAAAGCATTATTAAAATATCCCGATGATATTCCTACTACCGACGTGGTTTATGCTGTAGCAGCAAAAATTATTGGAGTGGAAAATGTAATATTACCTAATAACATGGGCCCAACAATGGTACATATGAAAAAATATATGATTCCTCTTATAACAGACAACTGGACTGACGAGTTAGTATGGGAAAAAATTAATCCAGGTCTTAGATTAAACACAGTAGCACAGTGGGGACTAGTACACTATCACATAAAGGAGTGGGCAAATGAGTAAAGATGAAGATAAAGTAAAACATAGTAAACGTTTACATCGTGCTTGGTCGGCTATTAAACGGCAATTAAAGATTGCCAAGTCACACGGAACACCAGTTGATGAGCCGCATCGACTAGCAAAACATCATGCTATGGATTGTGGTGTCCCACATTGTCCTATGTGCTCTAACCCACGACATAACGATACTGTTAAAGGCGAAGAAAAACTAACTATACAAGAACGCCGCAATAATCAAAAGGCAACAGATGAGTGAAATGACAGAAGCGGAATTTTGGGCCGCACTAGCACCGCAAGAAATTGTTGCTGTTACTTATAGGTTATACTATGACGATTTAGGGTATCCATTGTTTTACTCCATGGAGGACTTGCCAGGTAAGTATATAGATATTGACCAAACAACTTATGCAAATCCCCCAACTCATGCTCGTGTAATTGACGGCAAATTAGTAATAACTTATAGACCCAGTGTTGTAAAATTAAGACCAGGCGAGTTAGGAACTCTTTGTCATCCTATGAATGTAAGTATTGTTGTTAATGAAAATGAACCTAATATTAAGTGGAGTTTAAGATGAAACGTATTGATGTAGCAGATTTAGATTGTATATACTTGAGCTATGACGAGCCTCAAAAAGAAAAGTTCTGGATTGAAATTAAAAACATGATACCATGGGCCAAGCGTGTAGACGGAGTTAAAGGAAGTGACGCGGCACACAAGGCCGCTGCCGCCGCAAGCGAAACAGAACGCTTTATTCTTATCGACGGCGACAATATGCCCGAGGATGACTTTTTTGATCTTACATTAGAATTTCCTGATGAGGAGTGGGAGCAGGCAGTATTCCGTTGGAAAGCAATCAATCATATTAACGGACTATGCTATGGCAATGGTGGCATTAGTTCATGGACTCGTGCTTTTGTTAATAATATGCAAACACATGAAGCTACTGACGGCAGAGTAGAAACAGAAGTAGAATTTTGTTTTGATCCGTTATACTGGGCTATGCACAATGCGTACTCGACAACCTTCCCCAATCAAACTCCATTCCAAGCATGGCGAGCAGGCTTCCGCGAAGGTGTTAAGATGTGCCTCAATAAAGGAGCAAAGCCAACTATAGCAAAATTTAAAGAACAAGCACATCATAGAAATCTTGATAATTTATCTATATGGCATAATGTTGGCCGAGATGTAGAGAATGGCATATGGTCTATACTTGGGTCACGTATGGGTACGTATATGCTAATGATTACTCCTGAGTGGGATTATAGAAATGTACAGAGCTTTGATGCTTTGGAAAAAATCTTTAATACAATATCTGATCACAACCCTGAACAAATTGCCGCAAGAATCTCTGGAGATTTAATTACTCAGCTTGATTTACCTATTGTTATGTTAGACGAATTTGCTAGTAAGTTTTTTAAAGATCATCAGCGTAAGAAATACACTAATCACAACGTTATGACTCGTGAGATTGATGTCATCCGCCGTCAAGAGGGTTGGTAATTACTTAGTACCAATAACCATATATCTAGTAAACTGCCAATCGGGGTAGGTAAAATCCAAACTACCTTGATATGCAATATTAGATAAAGGATAGTGTGATACAAAATCTTCTAGTGTAGCAGAATGTACACAATGATCATCGTGTGGCATATTATTACCTTGGATAATAACACGAGTTCCTGGTCGAATATTGTTAAACCAGTCCATACTTTCAAAATGTTCACTACTAGTATTAATAATTAAATCAGGATTACCTCTTACACCTTGATTACAATCAAGTGTAAATGCTTTAAACTTCCACTCTTTAATAACCCAGTTTTCGTTGATCATATCTGCTATTGCTTCTGCGGTAGTATCTATATCAAAACTTTCAATACGACCAACTTTAAATTTTTCGCGACTTAATAACAAAAAAGCAAGTACTCCGTACCATCCAGCGTATATATGAGTATAGTCACTAGACCATTCTAGTGCTTCTAACTCGCGACATAACCATAACTTACTATCTATTTGTCCGTTTGAAAAAGCATCTTTATTAAACATTATTCTATACTCCAATTTAAAATTTTATTACAGGATTTTACAATTGAAAATATTTCTTCATTTGATAAAACATTATTGTTAATAGTTGTAAGATTACCAATATTTACAGATCCAATAGCTAGCCTAGGATCTTCCAATTTATAAGGCCATTTAATACCGCTACTATAATAAAACTCGTTAAATTTGTTTATATCATACTTGTAATTATAAAAAAACAAATAATGAACAGGCCCTATTAATGTTTGAGTTACTATTTGATCAGACGGAACATCCACATCTTGCGAAGTATATAATTCCAACGGATGTCTTCCTATATGGTTGAAACCTATTGTTAAATCTCCAAAGTTACGATCGCCGCTAAAATGTAAGTAGTCTTCCAGGTTATAAGGAACCTTTTCATATACAGGAGAGTCGGGGCATACTAATAACTGTAATGCTTCTGATTTTCTACTGTTAACACGATTTTTAATTTCTATGTCGTGAATTAAATCGTTGTATTCTCGAAGTTGTTTTCTCCTCGTTGGATCCTGTTCGTCTTTATGTTCTGGAAAATGTGTATGAAATTCATTCACACTTTTTTGATTATCATTGAAATCCCATATGTTATTAATTTTATTTGGAATCCACTCGTTTAATTGTTTTATTACTTCCGATAGTTGATTAACAGTTGGTCGGAGATCTGTTTTAAGACCTTGCCAGGGATTAAGCGAAGGACGCAACCAATCAATTAGGCATTTACTCATAATATCAGCCCATACTTGAGCTGGACGATGTTCTTTAAGGGTATAGCTTAACGTATATTCATTAAAACTGTTAGCAATGGTGATTTTATAAAATTTGTACATTTTTTATTGGCGAATTGACCCACTCACCAAATTCATTACAACCGTGAGTAAGACCATCAGGATAAACATCAAATATTAAACGCAAAAACGCATTGTGATGGTCGGTAATTTCCTTTAATGTAAAGTTAATTACAGTATAATCTGTAGCAAATATATTGCTATAGTAAAAGAAAGGAACGTTTCCTTTTGTTTTTGCTATTAAATTTTTAACTTGTTCTAAGTCAAACAAATCGCATACAACATACTCGGCTTCGCATTCTTTGAAACGATTCCACAAAACTTTAAAGTTTTCTTCTCCGCCAAAGTCGTGAAATAATAAGTCTTGATTAGTTTTGATATCTTTGTTAACATACTTGTAGTATTCGTTGAATTCAACAGATTGATTGTTTATATACGCTGGGAAATCATTGCCATCCCATGTTTCTTTAAGTTGTTTAATCCAATCTATTGATTTTTGATGGAAATCGTAAAATACAAATTTTACTTTATCATTACCGTTTAAAATATCTAAATATTTAAATCCAGAAGCTGGCCCAAAGTAAGTATCGCAAGTTTTTTCTGTATCCTCAAAATAATAACGCTCGCTATTATAAATCCAAATAGTAGGAGCAGGGCTTAATGTACGAATCCACTTTTTTTGATTAGGATTACTTACTAATCTAGTGTTTCGTCTAGTAAATGCTTCGTGTAGTTCGCTAGTTTCAGATTCTGGGTATACATACAGTCTAGTTTTTCTCATAGCATCGGTAAAGTTATCAACTTTAATACCATTCTCGAATGCTGCTTTGATAAACCCTGTTCCTTGTTTGGATCTAGTGCCCAATGTAGTCCCAGGTTCACCCTTCATCCAGTAAGGTGTATACTTGTCGTGGAAATTTTCTTCTGAGCGACTATAGTTAGGTAATTCTTCTTCAACTGTGTCCCATCCGCCAAACTTAGGCGAGCCTACTTGCTTCCACGTATTGACATTAACAAACAACATTTGATGATGACACTCGACCCAACCCTTGCCGTGCTCTGATTGCCAGTCTAATGTAAATGCTACTATGAAAAAATCTGGATTTGCTTTAGTATAATCTTCTAATTCTTTTAAAATTTCATTACTTTTAATAAAATTGCCAACAGATTGAATAAACACTAAGTCATAGTCTATACTATCTTCCATAGCTTCGTCGATAGTATCGTAAAACTTAACATCACCGCCGTTAGGAGTTAACGTAGCAATCCTTGTAGTTAGCG
This sequence comes from Chloridella minuta, assembly GCA_032273045.1. NCBI lineage: Eukaryota > Xanthophyceae > Mischococcales > Pleurochloridaceae > Chloridella > Chloridella minuta. The sequence continues at coordinate 3,441 of JAUKPQ010057983.1, read as the reverse complement.
AAATTGTTATATCACGCATTTTCTTAAAAAGCTCTGTATGTTTAGCTGCTACTTGTGCTTGATCCACTACAGCATATCGTATTTTTTTATTTAAAAATAACTTTTGAATGTAAACTAAACTCATAAATCGTAAAAACCTTTATCATAATGACCGTGTACAATAATGTGATATCTCACTTCATTGCTAAAATTAATAACTGCGTGTTCTCTGCCTACATCTATTACTAACCCTGATCCTGCTTGATACGGAACAACACCCTTGTCTTTAAACACAAAGTAACATTCTTCGGGATTGTTAATTGCTATATTAAGAGGACTAAATGCTCGTTCATATTTGTTATCTGAGTGAGGCATAATATAACCGCCAGGTGCTAATCGCATAATACGCACTCGGTCAAACACTTTAAACGGCAAACTACTTAAAAACTTGTATAAATTTGGAACTCTTTCACAAGCGTCTGTCCAATGATAACCTGCTTCTTCTAAACTTGTGAAGCCATACTTAGTATAATGCTCTGTCTTGTGTTTGTCAATACCGTGTAGTGTCAAACTTTGCCAACCTTCGTGTCCATAACCGCTTTTCTTATCCTGCCCACGATGATTAAAGTATAAATCATCGACATCTTGACATTCTTTTAGTAACAAATTAGTATCAAAATCAAATTTGATAGGATAGTAAGCACACTCTACATCATCGTGTGCTTCTTGAAATAAAGTATGTGTTGTACTTGTGTAATCTTTATTTTGATTATAAAAATTGATTAGTTCAGTTGGATAGTTTGTCATAATTAGCTAAGATTTTTTTCTATATCTACTCGATGAGTTAACATACCATTTGATATGTAATTTAAGTATTCTTCCTTAGATGTAATTACTTGAATAATGTCGGTTTCAAATTGCTCATATGTAATATTATCTATATTTAATGCTTGTATTGACTCTGCTAATAATTTAACTAGTATAGTTAAATTTGTATTGGTTAAGTGGTTAGCTCGTGGATCTGTTTTGGTAAATTTTTGCCAGTCAACCCAACTAAAATTTTTCTTATCTTTACAACTTATTTCATTTCTACTAATTTTGCTAAGATAAATTTTAGATTTTAAAAAGTTTGTTGGATATTGGGTTTCATTTAATACATATCCAGAAGTTTCTTCGTAAGTTGGTAAAATAATTACTGTACAATTGGGATTAGATAACGCAAAGTTTTTTAACAATAAGTTGTACGCTTGAAATGATATTTCTTGCATACTACGATCATTATTGACCATCCACCACTCGATATGACTTTTATTATCCCAGTACCAGTCGTGATTAATTTTCGAAGGAGGATCACGTAAGTAACCACTGGCAGTACTTGGGGCTATGTCTAATTGGTGTGAAAAATACAATCGACCTAACCCACTAGGAACATAAAAAATAATATCATTGTTGCCTATAATATTATTCTCAACATCTTTAATAAATGTTTTAACAGCATATTCAGTACTACTGCCATCGACAGCATTATTCTTTACTGGTAGATTTAATAATTCTCCCAGTTGATACGCCCATCCTACGGGTACGGCAGGATTACCAAATGTAGCGCCTGCCGCAAAACTGTCCCCGTAAACTCTTATAGTTTTCATAGAACTTCGTCAAAATATTGTACGATATCTGGAAAAGTCTCTCTCCAGTTTAGTTTTCTTTTCTCATCGTGGAACTGAACATACTCGATCATATGTTTACATTTTTCTAAATCAAATTCTTGAATTAATTTAAAAATTCTGCTATGTATACCGTATTTTTGTTTGATAACTTCTTTCAAAGCAAGAGGAATAGAAGACATTGTAATATTAAGGCCTACTACAGGATGTGGATTTAAAAACCATCCAGGGAACTTTTTAGTTTTAGGAGTAGTGTTGTTCTTGGCAAACTCGATAGCCCATTCTGTATATTTGTCTATGTAAAATATATTAAAAGGCGTAGCAGTAAAACTGGTATTCAGTGTAATGTTATCGCCTAATGTGACGTATTTTTTTAAATTATTTTCCACTTGGTGCCACTGTAACGGCCAGCGTAAATAGTTAAACTGCTCCCCTACCCCGTCAAGACTAATGCCTATATGAACTGATTTAAACTTTTTCCATAACTCTAAAGTTTCGTCACACGGAAATACACTACCGTTAGTAGTATAAACAAGATTAATGTTTTCAGGCCAATTCATTAACTGTAACATTTTTAACTGTGTATTACTATTAAAAGGTTCTCCTCCAAAAAAGTGTACTTGTTGTGTTTTATCGAAATCAATTGTATTTTTAACAGCTTCTATTCTCTGCTCAACTGTAGTTTGCCAGCGGTATGATATATCTATGGTTTTAAGAGTTTTGACTTCGTATTCTTGCCAAGTAGTACTATTCCAAGTTCCGCAAATTAAACAAGCGGCATTACAATCATCGTCTAATTGCAGTTCAACTTTAACAGGGTCGCCTATTTTGTTATCTTCGGTATATTTTATATGTATGTCGTCGGTTATTCGTGGTGATGATGTCCCGGCCGCTTCTAAGTCGTAGCAATAACTACATTCTGGAATCCAGTCCTCGGTTTGCCTTATCTTTTCCATCTTTCCTTTAATATCAGGATCAAGGATATTGATTTGTGTTTCAGGTGTATGCTTAATCCAGCAACACGGTTTTACATTATCGTAAGTAAAATGATATGTGTTTGATAAAAATTTACAGAACATTAGTCAATCCATTTGTTTATGTTTACATCACTTGAACAATCGCACAAGTTAATATTGCACTTAACAGGTTCTGTAGGCCATCTAATGTTTTCAGGGTCATTGATATTGCCAATCATTCCGTTTACTAGACAATTGCCTAAGTATAAAGAACCGTCCCATTTAACGCATAACGAACGCAGGCCAATTTCGCAAGTATAACCATTAAAGTTAGACATCCCTTGATTAACATAATCACTGGCATTGCCCATGCCTTGGTCGTTGGTTCCGTCGTCAAAGAAAAATGTGGCACCTATGTCTACAGTTTTAGTTGGTGTAGTAAAGTGAGTTAACTCTCGATGATTGCCTACATTGGTTTTAAACCACTCTGAGTATTCGTGTGGGTAATAGTGAGCAGTTCTACTTATACCTCTGTGGTCTAATATTTTAACTGGCTCTGTGATAATTTCAGGAATAGCTGAATAATAATTGTACGCTTCCAAACACTTATCCCAGTCAAGTGCCAGCATCATGATACGTACTGTAACTGGTTTTACCTTTGCCACTGCCATAATTTTTGCTTCAAAGTTTTTATCGGGGAACTCAGGATGCCAAGAGAAAGAAGCGTATGCTAAGTAAGGAGCAATTTCTTCCCAGTAAGCAACGGGTTTAGCAGCATTTGACGTGATGCCAATAGTATGACCAGCTTCGTGAAAAGTTTTACATATTTCCATAAAGAAAGG
>JAUKPQ010057982.1:0-105894 GCA_032273045.1 Chloridella minuta | reverse complement strand
CCGACAAGCTTCAAATTCAGAAGCATATCGAGGCTCTTGAGCTGATTCTTGATTGGTATCGGGAGCCGTTCGGTGGATAACATCAAGACACGCGATTTCATCGCAAGCCAAGCTATGCAAGTTCTGCTAGAGAGGGCTGTGGAGACCCTCGAAAAATACTCTATTCATGATATGGCTAAGGATGCTTATACTATTGCTGACGCGATGATTGTGGCTTCAGCTAAGTAATAAAAGGGGGTCGGTTAAAAATAATCATTGACACTGACCCCCAATTATGTTATAACAGTTATCTTGAAACGAAAGGACTTCCTTATGATTATTTGTGATAACGAGCAGTTTAAGGAAGCCGCCGAATTCTACGCTACTAAGCTTGGTATCCCTGATGAAACCATCATCGCTATTGGGATTTATCCTGAGATGCCCGTAGCTGGTTACTGCGAGTACCATGACGAGGACGTTTATCCTTACTTCATCGTAGGGATCGAGGACAATGACCCGGAATCGGGCGAAGAAGATCCTCTCGCAGTTCTAGCGCATGAAATGGTTCACGTTAAGCAGTATGCCAATGGCGAACTTGTAGATCACGGTAAGTATTGTAGCTGGCACGGTAAGAAGTACGAAGCTGACGAGGCTGACTCGGAGAACTACTTCTTTAGCCCTTGGGAAGTTGAGGCCTTCGGTATGCAGGTTGGTCTCTATCGTATGTATTGTCGGAGCACGGAACAATGAGTTATACAGAAGAAATTACCCAGATTATCATTGATGAATACAGTGCTGATCCTACTCGGGCGACCGTTGATCGTCTCGCAGAGGAACACGGTAAGAGTGCGCGATCAATTATCGCTAAGCTCTCTAGTGCGGGTGTCTATCAGGCCCCTGCCCGTGTTAGCAAGAATGGAGAGCCAATTACTCGCAAGGAAGACCTTGTGAAGGAGATTGGTGAGTGGTTCGGCCTAGAGATTCCGTCTCTAGCAAAGGCTGGTAAGCTCGATCTTCAGGCGCTGCACAAGGCACTGTCGAATGCAGATTTTATTCGTGCGCATCTAGTAGACCTAGAGGAAGCCGCCTAACAAGGAAGTATATTATGAAGAAGTTTATTTTTGCAATTGCACTATTCATGCTTCCTTCAGTAGCCCAGGCTACACCAACAGAGCTTTGCCCCACTATTGGACGGCTCGCTGGTAAGGTTATGCAGGCGCGACAGTTAGGTATTCCAAAGGACCAGGTACTTGCTATCGTCCTTCCGGGAACTTCGCACGATCTTACTATCTCACTTATTAACCTAGCGTATGCTTCTCCGGTTTATCCGATTGATCGAATGAGGCAGACTGCTGTTGAGAATTTTCGTATGCAAGCAGAGTATCTCTGCTATGAGAACGCCTCAAATTAACGGACGGTTAGCTCAGTAGGCAGAGCAACGGGCTTTTAACCTGTAGGTCCTGGGTTCGAGCCCCAGACCGTCCACCAAAATAGATGTTGACACACTACCTTATTTTTGATATAAGGGTATCAACAAAAGGAGATAGACATGTTCGTTGTAGCAAAGATGAATTTTTTCGATAACGAAATAGTGCAGGAACTGTTTGAGTTCGAAGGCAGCCTTTACGAGGCTTATATTCGTCACTATATGTGGGATTTCGAAAAGATTGCCTCTATGGAGCTTGCTTCTATTGAAGAAATTCAGCGGGCTTACTTTGACTGTGACATGATGATTAACATTTTAGAAGTGCCCGGTTAACTCAGCGGTAGAGTAACTCCTTTACACGGAGAGGGTCGGCGGTTCAATCCCGTCACCGGGTACCAGACTTTGGGGGATTAGCTCAGATGGGAGAGCGACTGCCTTGCACGCAGTAGGTCAACGGTTCGATCCCGTTATCCTCCACCAGAACACAGGAGAGCCATGTTCAAGAAACTAACACTAGGATTACTGTTTTTATTATCAGCTTGTAATACCAAGCCGGTAGCTGCTGATGGTTATACCTTCGGCAAGGAACAGTATGAACAGAATAATCTTCAGGTAAAGGTAGTAACCTATGACACAGAAGCAGAGTTGCAAAAAGCCGCAGCCCAGCATGGAGAAGCTAATACTTCTAGCATTGCTGCTTTTAGTGTGTTGACACCTCCGTTCAATACCTGTACTATTCATATGATTAATCCAAAGGTTAGTTATCAACCAGAGTTTATTGGACATGAGTTTGTTCACTGCGTATATGGACAGTGGCATACTAATAACTCTTCTAGAAATTAATACATGCGAGTATGGCGGAATTGGTAGACGCACTTGGTTTAGGTCCAAGCGGTTCATATCGTGGGGGTTCGAGTCCCTCTACTCGTACCAGAAGTTCGATCTAGATACCAGAGTCCACGATTAGTTCACGGAGGTGGAAATGCTAGACAACATTCGTACCAACTCCTGAGGTACAGCTACGCCGCAGTAACCCGCTCCGCTACGAACGGAGACTAAGGTAACTGGATTGAAAATGCAGGTTCGAATCCTGTCTGCGGCTCCACTTATTAAATTAATACACTCTAGTCCCTGAACTGCGTCAACAGATTCAGGAAACGAAAAGACTAAGTTTGCCATCTTATGTTGACGTGTAAGAGACATTACGCTAGGCTCATACCCTAGAGATCTGGGAATTAGCGAGACCCAGCTTGGCCAACGCCATGTCGTATAAGGAGTTCTGAGTGTGTTATTTTAATCAGTGGCATTTGGCGAATACACTACTTTCTAAATTATAGACTATTACACTGGACCCGTACTGCAGTCGAGGATCTGGTTGACGTCTAAATAGAATAATAGTGTATTCTCCTAATGCCTCTGTAGCTCAGCTGGTAGAGCACCTGATTGAAGATCAGGGTGTCGGGGGTTCGAGACCCTCTGGAGGCACCACAATATAATGGACGAGTAACTCAATTGGCAGAGTAACGGCCTCTTAAGCCGTAAGTTGTGGGATCGTGGCCCACCTCGTTCACCAGTTTAATGGCCCGGTCGTCTAGTGGCTAGGACACTGCGTTCTCAGCGCAGGAAAGCGGGATCGAAACCCGTTCGGGCTACCATAAAAATAGTTCTTGACTAATGTGCCTTCGTTTGATATAAAAGATTATCAGACGGAGGAAATAGCCATGAGTAATCTCGGTACACGATCAAGGACAGTAACTCTAGAGACTTGGATTAATAATCCTCGAATTCAAGAGGGTATTTTGTCTTTGTATGCAGGCGAGCCTTTTGACGATAAAAAAGATAGCACTGGCTATGAGATTGGTCGTCAGATTGCAATTCTTGCTAAGAATGCTGGCCTAACGACTCGTGGTGCTATTCTTCGGAAGAAGCCCAATTCTAACCAGATGGCTATCGTCAAAACTAAAATGAAGATTTTGCATAACATAGTGTATCATCAACTACAGCTAAGAGAGTTAGCTGCATAAAGAATTCCGGGCAGGTAAAGCTGATAGTTTCAGCAGTCGGTCTGTAAAACCGATCTCTTGGGGAGTGGAGCGTAACCACACCTGCCCACCAGAATTGTTCCTCGATAGCTCAGCGGTAGAGCACTCGGCTGTTAACCGAGCGGCCTTAGGTTCGAATCCTAATCGAGGAGCCAGTTATTATTGCCGGATCGTCTAATGGTAGGACGGTAGACTCTGACTCTATTGGTCTAGGTTCGAATCCTAGTCTGGCATCCAGATTGAAAGGTAGTACAATGAAAGAGCATATCCAAGGTTTTTGTAAGTTTCAGTTTTACAAGGATAGCTGTCTTTGGTACAAAACCGAAAATACTAATTTGATATTTCCAGTTCCTGTTGAAGACATTGGTAACGCAACCTTTTCTAATGAAGAAAAAGGGTTACTATTGATGCGTTACATCAGGAAGTGGCTAAGTAATTTGGAAGGTTAACCGAGGCGGCCCTCGGCACGGTCTTGAAAACCGTTGGTGCCCTGACCGGCATGGAGATCGACACTGCCAGCCTTCCTCCAAAATTAATGTTGACATTGTAGCCCAATTTTAGTAATATGAGTCATCAAGAAAGGAAATTATAATGTTTAATAAGTCACTCGATAGCATTCTCGGCACTTTCACGAAGGTTCAGGCCGATCTCGCAGCATTCGTAGAGCGAACCACCATTGAGAGCGATACCAAGATGGAGCAGGCTCGTATTCTTCAGGCCGAGGCAGCTATGAAGAGTAATGAAGTAGCTCGTGCTAGTGCTGTAATGGAAAAGATCGAAGCTCTCATTAAGTAATAATGGCCGTGTAGCTCAGAGGAAGAGTGCTAGCCTGTCACGCTAGAGGCCGGGGTATCGTAATCCCTCACGGTCGCCATTTCATTGTTCTATAGCACAACGGTAGTGCATCCGACTGATAATCGGCTGATGGAAGTTCGATTCTTCCTAGAACAACCAACGCCTCGGTGACAGAATGATAATTGTCACGGTCTGCAAAACCAGTGTATTCGGGTTTAATTCCCGACCGGGGCTCCACTGAATTTAAATGTTGACTTTAAGTTCTCATTCGACTATATATTGTTTCTCAGAAAGGAAATTGAAATGAAGACTCTAGTTGTAAAGTTCGATGCCTACGCAGGTAAGGATTATCACTACCTCGTAGATGACACTGCTAAGGTCTCCACTGGAGACAATGTAGTAGTTCACAATGGTTCGGAATACCGAGTTGTTAAGGTAATTGACATCAAGGCAGGCGCGTCCGCGCGCGCTACCAAGACTGTCGTTGCAATCCTTAACGGTGATGTGTTCGCAGAATATCAGGAAGCCAACAAGCGAGTTGCAAAGCAGCGCGATCTCTTCGCCCGCCTCGATCAGCTCCTTGCACAGGAAAGCGAGAATAACAAGTATCGCCTTCTTGCACAGGCTAATGCCGAAGCCGCTGAGATTCTCTCGAAGCTCGGTATCAAGTAATAGAATAGGGGGGGAGGCACTACTTAGTCTCTCCCCAACCATCTGGGATTAGCGCAGCCAGGTAGCGCATCTGCTTTGGGAGCAGAGGGTCGTAGGTTCGAATCCTACATTCCAGACCAGTTTCTCGCTGCTATAGCACAGTGGTAGTGCGTACCCTTGGTAAGGGTGAGGTCGTAAGTTCAATCCTTACTAGCAGCACCAGTGAGACGGCGTAGTGTAGTGGTAACACGGGGGCTTGTGGTGCCCCAGTCGCGAGTTCGATCCTCGCCGTCGCGACCAATAGTTAATGGCCCAGTCGTCTAGTGGCTAGGACACCTGTTTTTCAGGCAGGATAAGAGGGATCGAAACCCTTCTGGGCTACCAGTTTCGAGGTGCGTGGGCAGGAAGGTAATGCAGCGGTTTGCTAAACCGTACAGCTCGCGAGAGTTGACTGGGGTCGGTACCCAGACGCACCTCCACTGAAAATAGTACTTGACTTTCAATGCTTAAATTGGTATAACAGATTATCAAGAGCGGAGACTGAAATGCCTTAACAAGCAAAGCTGGTCAGCTTCTGATAAACGTAGCTAGGTCGCTCTAATAAAGTGATGCTAGCAAGATAAATGGCTCGTGATGGTTGGCGCGCAAACATACGACCTGAAACATTGCAGCTCTACTACTCGGCTATGGTCTTGCAAGACACCCGAGCTAACTGTAGTAAACCATTTGTCGATACAACTAGGTACGCCTAGTTCGTGCATAGGATCGAGTGCACGTTAAGAATTTTCGTAAGCTAGGAGTGAAACGCGGCCTAGTGTGGGGATAGAAGTGCCACACCCTTTCATAGAGAGGTGGAACGGCAGTCTCGCTGAAGAATGTAGTCGTTTACGGCAAGGGCAACCGATTTCTTCAAGGCTTTGACGGTTGTGCCATAACAACCGTCCTTTAGATGAACTTAGTATGCAAGGGTAAGTCCAAAAGGCGATCCGCGTAGGCCGTGAAAATCACTGCTAGGTTCTTTTAAGGTAATATAGTAAAGAGACAGGTTCGAGCCTGTGAAACCCCAGTGAGTTACCTGAAAGTAAGTGAGCAGCGGGGACACTGAAAATAGTACTTGACTTTGATCTCAAAGTTTTGTATAAAAGATTATCAAGAGCGAGGGAAACTTGGACTAACGGGACTCGTAATTGATAATAGTCAACACACCGCCCATCGGTTGAGACAGGCTTTTCACGCCGGGACGATTGTGCCATAAACAATAGTTTCCCGGCATTTAAATGAGTACAGATAGAAACTGGATTTAGAGCTAGGCATATGCGCACCCTGCTAGCCACCAGATTCGATAAACTGGATTGAGAGATCGTCCTTTGTCTTCTGTACTCTTTTAAGTTTCAAAAAATAGATCTTGACTTTCATGGTCAAATCATCTATAAAAGATATTCAAGAGCGGCATAGCGCTCTATAAGGGATAACCACAGTAATGTGGCCAACGGGGGAAGTCCTACATACCCCCGCTTTTATTCTCACCTTCGGGTGTTTGTAAAAGTCCCACTATGCAAGCTAGGACTGAGTATGACTCGGATTTCCGAAAGCATACTGGCGTCAATAGAATGGCGCTTAAGACAGTGTAAACAGTAAGGTCCGAAAGGATAGACCCAGGCCAACGGTGAGGGTTAAATTGGGGTAGTAGCCAGTATCTTACATACTAATGTGATAAGCTGACGACAGTTAACTAGTAGTTACTAAGTTTGACCCGCAAGGAAAGGCAAGGTAGCAATGCAATGGGTGAGAATCCAGAAGCATGGTTTAGTATCTCGCAAGGAGAAAGACAGTCGGAGTGTTGTATTTTGTTTCCCAAAAGGAAATGAAGCAGCGGAAGTGGCACTTCGAAGTAGGTTAGCAACTTTACGTTTAGCTCAGTTGGTAGAGCATTTGACTTCTAATCAAATTGTCGCAGGTTCAATTCCTGTAACGTATATCATAACGATATATTAAAACGCAAAGTCCGCTTCGGTATCATGTGAAAGGTGCTTAATACCACCGTCTCTAAGAGGCAAGGTGGTGCAATGGAGGTCGCAAGCCAAAGTTGTTTGTTCGGAAAGACTACGGAGACTCTTAGCGGAGTCTAGTTGCTCGCAAGGCAGACGGGTGATTGATGGACGATTAGCATGATATGACAGTGAAAACGCCATCACTATAAAAAGGCAGCACTGAAAGTTACTAGGTAAGGTCGAAAGGCGGCTTAGTGGATAACGGTAGAACCATCCTCGCAAGGGATCGGGTAATGACCAAAGACTTTCGATAGAAGCAGTAATCTCATGCTTCGCACTTGAAATAAAGTGCTATTAAATGACATTAGTATACATTCAAGGCCGAATTTATAGAAACGATCGTGGTTATTGGTCCTTTATCACTTTACTAGTGTCTTTTAATAGCATTTATCGCGGGCGGGTGGTTCAGTATCACACATGGCTCATAACCTTGAAAACCGGTGCAAATCCGTGGCTCCGCAACCAATTACTTCCGTCAACTAACACGGTAACGCGCAGGCTACGTGGGTGTAGTACGCTCCTGCGGACGGACTTTTTACCAGTGTAGCTCAGTGGTAGAGCGCGGGCCTCATATGCCTAAGGTCGTGAGTTCGAGCCTCACCATCTGGTACCAGAATTTGCAGCATTTCTCCTGAGAGAGGACTTACCCTTCCAAGGTAATGGACTCGGTTTGAATCCGGGATGCTGCTCCAGAATAATAGTGATGATCTAATCCAGGATGCCCGGATTTCAGCCGGGCCGTGTGGGTACTCAATCCCACTCACTATTTAACTTAGCCCCAACTAGGCTCTGCCTGTGGGATAAGCAAAAGGTTCACCGTAAGGGGGCCGCTAAGCGTCGCAAGAGGTAAGCGTAGACCTCCGCACATCGCAGCCTTGGGAACTGCATCTGCGAAATGACCCAGCCTACTCCCTAGGCTGGTCCAGTCCTGGCTTGACATTAGGCGTACTCTCTACCACGATAGTTTGTAGAGCGGGCATTTTTAGATACTTCACGATACGGAGTAATCTGCTGACAGCTAGGAAAGTTCTAGTAAGTCTATCTTGGCCAGATAGCGACAAAGGGTCGATCATCTTCGTGATGGTTGGCCCTTTTTTATGTCTGCATAAAATAATACTTGACTCGGAGCATATTTTGTTGTATAAGGTCTAAATGGAACATTATGAATTAGACTTAGACAATGATACTTGGGTTCTTCACAGGCATAGCGAGGATTCGATATATGCCATCGAAGTGAGAGAATCCAAAGACATTAACGACATTTTTCTAGCTATGTTTAAAGACAAAGCCTGCCGCGGACGCGGTAGCACAGTAAAAATCGGATGAACGAAGAACAGCCCAGCGCCGAACAGATCGTAAATATACTAACCGAGAGTTACATGCGTATGGCTCAACAGGCCGCAGACATTGCCTACGCTAGACGCTGCCTGTATGACGCCTATAGGAGTGAGGGATTTACTCCCGAGGAATCACTAGAACTCTGTAAGATACTTTAATTTTTATATTGACTTTGCCTGCTTATCTGAGTATAATGAGGCATATCAGGAGCAAATGATGGCTTTTCAAGGAGCACGTCGCATGGGTAAACAAGAAGTAGCTATTCGTAGCCTGCCAGATCATCCCAGCAAACATATCTACTGGATTGTGTATAATCGAGATATGGTAAAATATACCGAGAGCCTTATCGAAGAAATTCGAGGCCCCGAGTACATGTCTCATGTCACAGTCGTCGCTAAGAGCGACCCTAGTCGGGATCGTACTAAAGGCTCAATCTATTTTGACCCAACACTCATGGACCTAATTGGAAACGGCGGATATGGATGATAACTATAAAGTAGTTAATCTACTGGCTCAAGGCTGGACCGATTTTGATGCTATTCAGAAGCACTTAGAAATCTCCGATGAAGACATGGACAAGATCATGGAATGGCTTCTAGAAGAAGATTATATTAGAGCCTACACAATTCATTAGGAGAATCATGGAAATCAACTGTACAAAATGCGTATTTTGTGAGCTAATAGTAAAGGCTGGCGATCTATTTACTGTTCTAGACCCTTACGGAATGGAACTAAATAAGTCTCACGGCAATGATGTTTATATCTGTCGCGCACTTCCCCCAATCACTGGAGACTGGCCAGAAGTTACTGAAAACGACTGGTGCGGTAAATTTCAACCAAAGGAAAATATTAATGAATAAGATTATTGTAGCTCTAGCATCTGTTTTTGCTCTCTCGGCGTGCGGCGAAATGCCTCAGTCTAGCGATCAGCTTCAGAATAAGAAGCAGGAAGAGATTTCAAAGCAGGCTATTCAGTCTGTAGGTCTTCCTTCGATTGTAAACTTTCAGGAGAAGCGAGTTTATAAGGACATTTACGAGCTTCGTGATCGTCCCAATCTTGTAACTTATACCTATATCGTAGACATGAATGGCGGACTACATAAGGTCTGCGACTCTATCGGTTTCGGTATCTCTGAATCAACTCAGTATACCAACCCTGAGAAGCTTGTTTCTCTCCGAATTGATGGTGTAGATCGTATCCCAATGCCACAGGCAGACCCAAACGGTCTCTTTAGCTCACCGTCCTCAAACGGTACTTGGGTAATGTGCAAGGTTCCGGGCAAGGATGAAGTCCAGCCTATTCGTGCAGAGCCTAACGTAATCACTTCACCGTTCCCGCTTAAGTAAGGATATAACATGCTAAAGGCTATTTTTGCAACGATTGCAGGCATTGCTCTGATGCTTGCAGCCATCTTTGGACTACAGTACTTTGGGTATCAAATGTCCTCATTTTTTGCTCCAAAGTACCGCGCACTAGACTCAAGGGTGTTCAAGGAAAGTGAGCAGTATAACGACGGTATGGTTCGCGATCTAGCAGAACTCAAGCGTCAATACGATCAGGCTGACGATGCAGGCAAGGCCGCCCTGCGGCCAATCATTCGGCATCGCTTCGAAGTTTATGATACGAATAAACTTCCAGCGGATCTAGCGGCATTTTATCAGTCGATGTAAGAAAAGGGGAGGCTTCGGCTTCCCCTTTTTTATTTCTTGACTTTGAACCCTGTTTGATGTATATTCATACTTTAAGGAGTAAGGCATGGACAAGTTTACACGCGAGTTTAACGAATACAACGCGCTTATGAAGCGTCTCGGCTCCAAGACCAAGACCCTAGAGCAGTACAAGCTCTACCGTTCTGGCAAGTCTGGTTTTGGTCGTACCAAGTCAGCACTTAAGCCGGGTCTTGATGCAACTACCTATCGCCGCGAGTCGCCCAAGATTCCTAGTGGCGACATGTACGACACCTTTGTTGCGACCAAGCGTGAAATGACTTATACTGGTGACAAGCTTGTTGGCATTGCTACTATGCACAAGTCAAACTCGGTTCCTATCTTCAACCATGAAGATGCCAAAGATATTGCAAGGATGAGACGATGAAAGTTAATATTGGACCATATCGCTACGATCTTATTCCTATTCGTAGTTGGGAACGTAACTATGAAGAGTTTCGCTCTGATACTTACTACCATGAAGAAGAAGACTATAAGTGGTTTGATAAGATCATTTATAAGATCTTTGATGGCCTAGCCTATGTATTTAGGCCTATCAACCGTTGGAGTAATAACCGCGAACGTAAACTCAAGATTCATATTGATAACTATGATGTGTGGTCCGCTGACCATACTCTAGCTATGATTATTCATCCCACTCTCACCAGACTTAAAGAAGTTCAACAGGGGGCTTGTCACGTTGATCCTGATGATGTTCCTGAGAATCTTAAGCCAACGGAAGAGCCTAATGACGAAAATGGATATGTAGACAATACTCATTTTGATCGTTGGACCTATGTTCTAGATGAAATGATCTGGGCATTCGAGCAGTGTACTAAGTATGATAAGGGCGACGACCAGTTTCACCATAATAGCGAACAGCTTGAAATGGTTACTAAGCCAACTGAGAACTCCAAGCTATTGTCTGTGGATTTTAATTACCAAAAAGATCCAACAAAGCCTAAATATTGGGTTGACACCGAGGCTAAAAAGTTGCATTATGATCGCATAAACAACGGGCTTCGGCTTTTTGGAAAGTATTACTTCTCTCTTTGGGATTGATATGGCTAGACGACAGACTCAGGACATTACGGCTATTATCTATGATAAGAAAGGCCGTATTCTCAGCATTGGAAAGAACTCCTATGTTAAGACCCACCCAAAGCAGGCTCTTCATGCTGCTAGAGTGGGGCGTCCTGAGAAAGTCTTTCTTCATGCGGAAATGGATGCTATCATTCGTTGCCGCGATCTCACTAAGGCCCATAAAATTTTAGTGAGCCGCGTAAGCCGTAAAGGCAAATATGTTAATGCAAAGCCTTGTCCAATATGTCAAGATGCCATAAACGAGGCGGGCATTAAGCAAGTGGAGTGGACCTGTGACTAGTTTCAGTGCTAAACTTGAGAAAAATAAAGAAAACCACGCCTATGTTCTAGGATCAGAAGCCGCCAGAGACGGTAAGTCTATGATGGGACCGTTTGAGCGTGGATCGTCCGCTGACGCAGAATGGGTTGACGGTTATTTAGATTTTGCATTTTTGAGGAATTTATAAAATGAAGTACCTAGTTGAAACTGTATCTATGTTTCGTATGCGTTATGTAGTTGAGTGTGACGATCCAGATCACGCAACAAACGCAGTAACAATGGAAGAAGTCGAAGAATTCAGTCAGCATCATGTGGCTGAGAATATTACTAGCATCTGGGGTTTAGATGATGATGAATTAGTAGAACTCTTTGTTCAAGACCATCCCTATCTAGAAGGTCAGGAACATAGGGCTTTTGATTACGTTCATAAAATTAGTTATTGACATGTCTCCCTTTAGGCGCTATAATGGCTGCTTAAAGGGAGATTTTTTATGAGAATACATCAGATGTCAGATCTTCATTTAGAGTTTAATCACAAGTTTCGAGCAACCAATCCATATGACGCAGATATTCTGATGCTCAATGGTGATATTTGTGTTGCTGACTACCTTACTAGATCTAAAGAGAGTCCGAAGCATTATCTTGGAGAGATCATTCGTGACTTCTTTAAGCAGGCATCGGATAACTATCAATACGTTATCTACATTCCGGGAAACCATGAGCACTACCACGGAACTTTCCTAGAGACCGTTAGTACTCTGCGTGAGCATCTTAGCTATGGCAATGTCACCATTCTGGATAATTCTAGTGTGGTCATTGATGACTATAA
This sequence comes from Chloridella minuta, assembly GCA_032273045.1. Classification (NCBI taxonomy): domain Eukaryota; class Xanthophyceae; order Mischococcales; family Pleurochloridaceae; genus Chloridella; species Chloridella minuta. The sequence goes on along the minus strand of JAUKPQ010057982.1, from coordinate 93,713 downwards.
GATCATTGGTGCGACTCTGTGGACCGACTGTGATAATCGCAATCCGCTAGTTCTTAACTATCTACAGGGTTATATGAATGACTTTAAGATTGTTGATTACTCTAAGAAGCCTTGGAAGAAATTCTGGCCCATTGACTCAGCAGTTGAGCACAATAACTCACTAAAATATATTACTGAAGAGAGTAAAGATCAGGACAAGGTTATTGTTATGAGCCACCATGCACCTTCGGTGCAGTCTATTCATAGCTCTTATCAAGACCTGATGTACTACTATGCTAATCGTGGCTACTACTCTGATCTAGATCAATTTATTCTTGATCGGCCCCAGATTAAGCTCTGGACGCATGGACACGTTCATAATAACTTCGACTACATGATTGGTGACACTAAGATCGTTTGCAATCCTCATGGATATGGTACTGAAAATATTCATGACTTTAATAGGGGTAATATCATTGAGCTTCCTTGATAGTGATAAATGGAAACAGTCAACCGAAGCATATCTAGAGCTGAAAAAAGCTAGAGAGAAAGAGTACGATGAGTACTGGGACTCTCTATCTTATGAAGATCAGCTAAAGGCCTTTTATTCCGTCGTTAAGCGTATTCATAAAGCGGAAATTGAAGATAAGGGAACTTATCGGTGGGCACTTTATGACGTATTCGAGTTCGGCCCAGAAGCCTATGTGATAGGAATGGAGTGTGGATATATGAATATTCATAATGCAATTGTAACATGAGATACTATTCTTATGTAGAACCAGACGAAGATGACTCTCCTATGGTTTTCACTATGAGAGAGGACGTCATTATAGAAGAGTACTGGCCTTATTGGGAAATGCAAATGCTTACTAAGTATCCTCCTGGCCACTCTTTAATTACAAAAGAAAATTGCCTAGAAGACTGGATTGCAGTCAATTGGGCATGGCAAGAAGAAATGTAATAAAAAGCCCGCCTCCAGCAATGGAAGCGGGCTTTATTTTTAGGTATGCGCCGAGCACACCTTTTTAAAGTACAAATGTTACGTGCGCATAAAAAAGCCCGCTAGGCGAACCTAACGGGCTTCGTTTATTTTGCGTAAAAGATGTGGCCACCCACTCTATACGTAACCCTAAGAGTATAAGACCAATATGGCTTCACACTTAGGTTATGAAAGAACGTGGCTCCCTTAGTCATATCTTTTCCAGGCTGTAGAACTATTCTTTTGGCAATCTGCCATTTGTCCTTCTCTACAATCTTTCCTTTAGTAGCAAACTGATTACGTTCCCTCACGATTAAACATGTTGAAACGCCTCTTTCTTTTGCTCTATTTATTATGACGTGAACCACTGCTCGCATATTTTCTTCTGAAGCTCTCGCTTCGTAATATGCGACGTTAGCCACTTCATTTATACAATCCACTAGTAGTTATCACGATACTCGCTCGCGCTCCCTACGTCTTTCCCTGGCAACTGCCGCTCGCTTTAACCGACGCTTTTTATCGCTTGGTTTTTCATAGCAACGACGTTCCTGTAACTCTTTGAAGACGCCTTCGTCGATCAGCTTTCTCTTTAGAATCTGCATCGCACGATCCACGTTGTTATTTCTTACTTCGACTTTCATAGACCTGTTGACCCGAATCCCTTATCTTCTCTTGTATTATCTAGTGCAAATCCGGTGAGTTTATAAACCTGATTCACTACTAGCTGCGCAATTCTATCGCCTTTCTCAACACTAAAAGTACTATCTCCAGCGTTATAAAGTAGAACCTTAAGTTCTCCCTTATAGTCTTCATCAATAGTGCCAGGGGAATTGAGAACGGTGATGCCGTGCTTAAACGCTAGGCCAGAGCGAGGGCGGATTTGCCCTTCTGTGCCCGCGGGTAGATTGATAGTTAGTCCTGTTCCGACTAGCTTTCTCTGACCCGGCGTAAGTACGACTGCTTCAATACTATGAAGATCTAGACCAGCCGATCCGATTGTTTGGTATTGAGGAATAATCGCTTCCTCAGTTAACTTTTCAAATGTCATCCAGTAACATTCCTTGTAAGCATGTCATAATAGTCGCTCCATTGAGTTTGAATTTCATGGAATTAATATCCAATCCATTGTCAATAGCCCAGGGAATAAGGTGCTCCTGTACAAAGTCAAGTACGGGATCAACTTTTTCTTCTGGCTTTCGTCCAAATAACTCAATGACATTATCGTCCATTCTGACAAACCCTAATAAACCTTGCTTTGGTATTGTTTTTGTCGGGGTTGGGAATCGTGAAGCAAACACGCTTCCCTTTAGCAAGGGCTTGGATTTTAAATAGTGCTCGATCAATCATACTCCAGTTATCGAACTTATTCTTAGTGGCTACATTGCTGTGTACACCTGCTGAAGTATACTTCTTTCGAATTCTTTTCTTACCCAAAAGTCCATTTCCTTTTCACTTATGCAAGCATCATGCGTTGCATTTAGAGAATATATGTGATTTGAGGTTAAAAGTCAAGTTCTATTTTAACCTAACCTTGGAATGTTTTATTGTGGGTTGCTTAATTTACTTCTTGACTTGAAACCTATAATTGTATATAGTGTAAGCTGTTAGTAAGCGAGGAACAAAATGAAAAATGCAATTGAGCTACTTATTGAACTGCACAAGATGTTCCAAAATGGAGAGCTTGCAGCAGAGTTTAACAGTAAGCGAAATAAGATGGTAAACTCTAATAAGCTAAAAGCCGTTATGCTAGAAGTAGAGAAAGTCATTCCTGTTAGCAGCATGGAACCGCTGTCTGCTGCCAAGGCAATGCGAGATCTAGAAGATCGGGACGAAGCTATCGAGGCTGCTGGGGATAAGGTCGCTGACATGCGAAAGGAGTTCCAGCTTAAAATGTCACAAAACGGTGGAGCACTAGGGCTTACGAAGCAGCTAGTAGAAGCCATCGAAGGTGCTGACTTCACTAAGGTTGCACTAGTTACGGCTGACATGATGGAACTCGTAAAGCAAAGTGACTAAGTGCGTTAAGAAGTGTAAATTAAACCCTAACACGTATGTTTGTGAGGGTTGTGGACGAACATTACAGGAGATAGTAAATGCAGGAAACGAATACAAGCGAGACCGTGAAGCAGAAGCAGAACGTGGCAGTAAACTGGCCCAATCTAGAAACTCGCGCAGAAAAGCTAGAAAGAAAGCGCAAGCGTCGCGAAATGGAGTATAAGTCAACTGGAGTACATCTAGTGATGGCTAATCTTTCGGTGAAGCATCCGGACTATGGAATGTCTCCAGCTGAGCACCTTCGTGCTAAGGCGGAGCGACTAGAAAATAATTCTTGACTTTTGATGTAACTTTTGTTATATCAGATACATAGTCGCTGACAGCCGACAATAAAAGCGGAAAGACGCGGGTTCAATTCCCGCCGCCTCCACCATCTACACATTAGATCCACTAAGCGTGGTGAAGAGATAGCGGTGCACCAAGTAACGAGGTGTGGACAGACTTGCAAGGAAGATACTCGTTAATCTAGTGTGTAGTTGATGGGGGCGACCAGGGATCGATTTTCGTGTAATAGGAACGCCGAGACTATTGCCTGGCAAAGTGCCAAAAACTATAAATGCTAACGACAACGATAGCATCGAATTCGCCCTAGCGGCCTAATTCGTTTGCGGTATGGGTTCCACCGTATTATCCAACGGGCCTGTTTCATAAGGAGATACAATGAGTAAAGAAGCTTGGACAATCCCTTTTAATGGCACTAATTACGTTTGCTGGACCGACCGAAAGGGTCGCAGGCAATCTAGAAAGATGACGCCAGACGAAGAACGTGCATATTTTACTGCACAAGATAGGGACAGGTATCTCAATGAACTACTCGGTAAGTGAAGATTTCCCACAAGCCTGGGATCACATTCTTAGTGCTTTTGTAACCACTGTTACTCATGACGTAGAGTTCAATAAGGGTGTACCTATTGACGATATAGAGTTCGGGGTTAGGCACGGCCTACTAGCTATTACTTATTCTGGCGGAGACCGAATCACTGACGCATTTGCAGCCTTTGCAAAGCAAATGTCTTACCAGACCTGTTCTGGTTGTGGTATTCCAGCTACTAGAGTAATATTTGAATCTCCAAAATGCGATGACTGTTATTAGGGGGCGAAAGCCCCCTATTTGCATTTGTCCGGGCGGATTTTCCGCAGAGTAACTAAATGTTATGGTTAGGATTGAAACTTTTAGGAATCAAACAATTCCTATTAGATAACTGGAAGTGGGTACTGCCAGTAGTAGCGATAGTGGCTGCATTTTTTATAGTATCCAGTACATACTATGATAAAGGGATTCAGGCTGAGCGCGCAACTTGGGAGGCCCGTGTAAAAGCTGAATCAGCTAAAAACGTAGAGACAACAAAGGAAGTTAAGACTGCTGTTGTTGACTACGGGGCTACCAAGCAAAAAGAAGCTGAAGTACGTATCAAGAAAGAAACAGTATATAAGGATCGCATCCTTACTTTAATCAAGGAAATCCCAGCAGACTGCAAGGTAAGCCAAGAGATTCTAGACAGTAGAAATGCTATTAGAGCGGAGGGACCATGAAAAGAGTACTAGTTCTACTATTTGCGCTTTCAGCGTGCACTCACAGACCAGAGACTGGTCTTGTCACAGCTGTGCAAATCCCTGATCTTCCGTCAAATCTCGCACAGAAAGCGGGACCACTTCCACCTCTCACAGATACTAGTATGGCGGCGCAGATCGAGGACGCGACCAATACAGATATGCAGTACAACTCAGTGTCACATCAACTAAATAGTGTGATTGACATTTACAACTGTGTAAAAATCTCACTCAATGAAAAGAAGGATATAAAAACTTGTCTGTAGAAAACACATTATCAGAGCGAGGCGCTCGTTATGGTTCCTTCGAGGAACATGCTAAGATTGCACAGCAGCTTCAGGACGTAATGCGCTCCTCAGGAAACTGGAATCATCTAGCTTATGACGAGAAGCAAGCTCTTACAACTATTGCTGATAAAATTGCTCGTATTCTAAATGCGCCTTGTGGCACAGTCTACTCTGACTCTTGGCACGACATCGCAGGATACAGTACACTAGTTGACAAGCGTCTCAAGATGCTTGAAAATATGGCTTGACTTCTTCCTAGTTCTTTGCTAATTTAGTTTTTTAGAAAGGAATAACTTATGGATACTGTTTATAGCGTACTTGCTCGCTGGGGCACGGAATGGGACGGTCAAAGCATTTACTACACTGCTAGTAAGGCTCTCTTTGACCAAATCGAAAAGATTAACTATAACGAAGTCTTCTTCAGTGATTTTAGCGACGAGCTAAAGTCACAGCTTCGTATTGTTAGAGAAGCCTTTATTAAGCAGAACCCAGATGTGGAACTATTAGACCGAGAAGAAGATATGTCTATTAATGAAGCTATGGAATGGCTAGAAGTAGTCACGCCCAAGTTCCCTGTAATTGTAGCGGGCGAAACCGAACTAACCTGTAGCTGGAACTGGTAAGTGAATTTATTTTATCTCGACCATGACCTAGATAAATGCGCAGAGTATCACATCGACCGACACGTAGGTAAGATGCAGCTCGAAGCCGCACAGCTTATGACCACTACACTGTGGGTCGATAAGCATCTAGGTTTTATTCCACGTAAACTAACCAGCGAAGAACTAGGAGTTATCAATGAACATAAGCGTAATGAACCGAGTATTGACAATCGTGTATTCACTCGATATCTCCCTACTCACATCAATCATCCCAGCGCTATTTGGGCTCGTAGTAGCCTAGAGCATCACTACTGGATTATCAACTACATCAATGCCCTCAATGAGGAAACGATGTGGCGTGGTAATAAGTCTCACGCATCTTGTGCCGAGGCTAATCGTATGCCAGAGCCAACTAGATTACCTAACGTAGGCTGGTCTACACCAACTCTTGCCATGCCAGATCAGCTAAAGTCTGATGATGCCGTTGCATCCTATCGAATGTTCTATATGCTAGACAAGGCTCCATTCGCTTCATGGAAGCGTCGCGGTCCGCCTGACTGGTGGGATGAAGCCATTGTGGCTACACAGAACGGTAGAATTTCTGGGAGACCCTGAATGGATATTATAACAATTATCTTCTTCATTGCGCTAGCAGCATTACTAGCCCAGATTCCTATTTGGATCTGGGCAATAATTATTTTACTAATTATTATCGGAGTTTTTAATGAAGTGTAATCTTATTGGGCTAACACAGCCTAGTGCGTATACTGGCTGCTCAACAGCTCAGGAGCTCGTAGCCTACTGTGCACGAGTATCAAACCCGAAGAATCAAGAAAATCACGGCACGGGCTCTAAGCTTATTCGTCATCTTCTGACTGAAGGACACTGGTCTCCACTAGAAATGGTGAACGTAAATATCGAAGTAGTAACTACACGAGATATTGCCCGACAGATTCTAAGGCACCGCAGCTTCTCCTTTCAGGAGTTTAGCCAGCGCTATGCAAAGGCTACACAGTTTGAATACCGTGAAGCTCGCCTACAGGATAGAAAGAACCGTCAGAACTCTATTCCAACTTCTAATCGCGCTCTTCAGGAAGAATGGCGTATGCGGCAGGCAGATCTTCTTCAGCGAATTGAAGAGAACTATGAGTGGGCGCTAGAGATGGATATTGCTAAGGAGCAGGCTCGCGCTATTCTTCCAGAGGGCATGACTGTATCAACTCTTTATATGAATGGAACACTTCGCTCGTGGGTACACTATTGTATGCTACGACGTGGACACGGAACTCAGCTAGAGCACATGGAAGTGGCTGATCTATGCTGGGAGATTATTAAGCAACATTTTCCCGATGTTGTGGAGGCCTGCGAGGGCCTAACAGGATGATTATGGAATTAGAATACAATGAAGATCTTGATGAGTATTTCATCGTCGTGCCCGAAAGCATGCTAGCAAAGCTAGAATGGGAAGAGGGTGATATGCTAGAATACGAGCTAGAAGACGAAGTGCTTAGGATCTTCAAAATTTAACTTGACATTTCAAGCCTTTCTTAGTATAATAACAACTCATTTTCAAGGAGATATAGCATGGCAACTCGTGGTAAAGTAAAGGCTAAAGAAGGTGAAAACCTTACAGAGTCACATATCAAGAGAGTTATCGAACTTCTTGAGGCTGAGAAGCCTATTTCTAAGAAAGACGCTTGCGAGATTCTCAATATCTCGTACAACACCACGCGTCTAGCCAGAATCATTGAACAATATAAGCAAGATCAAGAGGAGCAGCAGCGTCGTCGCGCTGCAAATCGTGGTAAAGCTGCTACTCCGCATGAGATTCAGACCATCATTGAAGGTTATCTCGACGGAGACGCAATAGCTGAAATTTCAAAGCGTATTTACCGTTCTACGGGCTTTGTTAAGGAAGTTATTGAGTCAGTGGGTGTTCCGCAGAAAGTAACTGCGGGGGACTACTGGCACGCTGGAATTATTCCAGAACAGTGTGCACGAGAAGAATTCGAGCGCGGCCAGATTGTTTGGCACGCTCGTAGGCATTGTATGGCCATCGTGTTAGAACAAAAACAGGCATCTGATAAGACTAACAACTATTATCAGTTGTATGTTATTGAGCCGATCGAAGAGCCGTCCCCATATTTTCCTCAGTTTACGGAGTATGGCGGATACTACGACGGTGCCTACGCGTATGATCTGGGTTCACTAGATCATCTTAAACAATATGGAGTGGACGTATATCGTCCCTATCGGTCATGCTTTAGCAAATGGCTTGAAGGAAAATGAATTGCTTGTACATCATCATCTTGTAGTGAGGGCAGAACTATCTGCCCCTCCAACTGATACTATTTACATCACCGAGTGGAAGCGTAACCTAGTGGAAGCCATTGGAATGAAGATTCTAATGGGTCCATATGCAACTTACTCTGAAATGTGTGGTAATCGCGGACTAACTGTAGCTACCGTTATTGAAACTAGTCATATCGTTCTACATGTCTGGGACGAAGAGAGTCCTGGCCTCATGCAGCTTGATGTGTATTCATGTGCTGAGTTTGAGAAACAGACTATTTTTGACTCAATTCAAGAGTTTGGTCCAACTAAGATAGACTACAAGTTCCTAGACCGTACAGGCGATTTCATTTTAGCCTCGTAGAAAAATAACTTGACTTACAACTAAATTTGGAGTATATATGAATAATCTCGTAATCTTACTACTAGTCCTATTTGTTATTGGACTATTTATCGTAGGACCATGGCTTAGTATTCTAGCAGTAAATCAGCTGTTTGGTACTTCAATTCAGCTAACTTTTTGGAATTGGCTAGCAGCTTTCTGGATTCACTTAGTGGTTGCAGGAAGCCGTACAAGCAAAGACTAAAAGAGCAGGAACGTATTTATTACGTCAGATATCCTATGAAGTGATACCTAATAAATACTCACTGAATGAAAAATAAAGTAGCCGCTAGGATCAGTCCTAGCGGCTATTAGTCGTTTATAAACTGACAGCTATTAGCTGCGAGGATGTTCTATAACATCCCGGAAAAATTATGGCAAATACAATTAAAATAAGAAGAGGCCTTAAATCCGGCCTTATTACACTTCAGGGTGCCGGACAGTTAGCTCAAGCTGAGCCATACTTAATCACAGGTAATACTGTAGTAACTAATGACGAAGCAAGACTAGCTGTAGGTTTGGATACAACTAACTATATTATTATAGCAAGAGAAGATAAAACTCAGCCTCTTGATGCCGATCTAACCGCTATCGCAGCATTAGCTGGAACCACCGGATTTCTAAAGAAAACAGCGGCAGATACCTGGACACTAGATACTAGTACCTATCTAACTGCTGAAACAGATACACTTACTACGGTAACTGGTCGTGGTGCAACAACCACTAATGCGGTTACTCTAAGTGGCGGTGTAACTATCAATGCCGCTGGATCGACTAACGGTGCTATCTTTGTAGGGCAGACAAGCGGAACAACCAAGGTTGTAGCTAATGCTGTAGCTGGTACTGCTACTCTGACTCTACCAACAACTACTGGTACGATAGCTAGAATAGAAGATGTTGGCGCTGCGGCACTGAACCTAACTGTATCTGGAGCAGCAGCTAGCGGCTCTGCTATTGGTGTAGGAACAGGAACTGGATTTACTGCCAATACTTCGGGTACTGCAGTAGGCTACACTATTACAGTGGGACCTGCATTATCTGCACTAGCCACTTTAATGACTACAGCTACTGCTGGCTTTATTAGACGTACTGGGGTTGATACATACACTGTCGATACAAGTACCTATACAACTACTGCTACTACACTAAATTCTTTTGCTGCGCCAACGGCCAGTATTTCAATGGGTGGTCAAATAGTCTCGTCAGTAGGGACTCCATCCGTGGGTACAGACGCAGCCACAAAAGCTTATGTAGATAGTGTAGCACAGGGCCTAGACATTAAGCCTTCTGTTCGTGCGGCTACAACAGCTGATATCACTCTTTCGGGGCCTCAGACCGTTGATGGTGTATCAGTAATAGCTGGCGAAAGAGTTCTTGTTAAAAATCAAACAACTACTACTCAAAATGGTATTTATGTAGTAGCAGCTGGTGCTTGGAATCGCTCAACAGATACAGATACATGGGTAGAATTAGTATCCGCATTTACTTTCGTAGAAGAAGGTACTACCAATGCAGACACTAGCTGGGTTTCTACAGTTAATGCAGGCGGTACACTTGGATCTACAGCAGTAACTTTTGTACAGTTTGGTGCCGCAGCAGGAATTACAGCAGGTAACGGACTTACTCTCACAGGTAATACACTAGATATAGGTGCCGGTACTGGTATTACTGTTAATACTGATACTATTCAGATTTCTGCAAGCTATGCTGGACAGAATACGATTACTACACTAGGTACAGTTGGTACTGGTACTTGGAATGCTACACAAATTGGAGCCATTTATGGCGGTACTGGACTAACAAGTTACGCTACTGGTGATATTATTTATGCCAACGGTACCAATACTCTAGCCAAGTTAACTAAGCCAGCAACTCTAGATTCATTCTTACAGATGACAGCCGCTGGTGTAGCCTCATGGGTAAGCACTCTTGATGGTGGAACATTCTAATAATTAAAGCCCTGCTTATATAAGCATTGGAGGGAGCCATATGGCAAACACAATTCAATTAAGAAGGTCGGCTACTCCAAATGCGATACCGACCACTGCACAAATAGCCTTAGGTGAGCTTGCCATTAATACATATGATGGCAAGCTTTACTTAAAAAAGAATAATGGTACTGAGTCAATTATTGAAGTGGGAGCACTTACAGATACCACGGTGTCAGCGGGCTCATATACTAATGCTAATATTACAGTAGACGCACAGGGACGTATCACCGCAGCATCCAATGGTTCTGGCGGCGGTGGTGGAGGGTCCGCATCATTTACTAATGTAGAGATAAACATCGCTAGTATAGGTAGAAACAGTGGTAGCTTTACTATAACTGGAACTGGACTCACAACTGGAAAACCAGTATTTATACAACAGGCAGTAGGGCCTTACACAGGCAAGGGCACTCTAGCCGACGAAGCAGAGATGGACCAACTACTAGTCACCGCTTCAGTAATAAATAGTACTACTATAAGAGCTTACTGGACATCTCACTATCCCGTACTAGGGAATTTTAAATTCAATTACTTAATAGGAGCATAAAATGGCAGTTATTCAAGGCGGTACTTCAGGCAATATTGCCGAAGTCGACGCAACAAATAGATTAAAAGTAAACTTAGAAACAGGGACAAATCCTAACCAAGTTGGCGCAGTTAGATTTTCATCAGAGAACGATACCGGGGACATTACTGGTACGGCTTTGTTAAGATCTCCTGAGACCGATGATGACTATCGTCTCCGTGTATCTCAAGAAATGCTTTTTGATTCAGAAACATTAAATTATGCCACGCAAAATACTGGTAAGCATAGATATGTAACTACTACTATGACTAATGCGTGGACAACAACAGGTCTAGTAACAAACAGCGGTAACATTACTACCGCTACTACAGGTACACTTTTTTCCACTTGGGCTGAATTTCCTATTCTAGGCGCTTCAGTTATATACTGTGAAACTGAAGGCTCATTTAACAACCAACCTGTCACAAGTAGTTTTGTCGAATTCGGACTATTCCGTCCTGCTGGTACTACACCATTTGCATCAACTGATGGTGTAAGCTTTCGATTAACTTCTGCAGGCATGGTAGGTGTTGTCAATTACAACGGTACTGAAACTCTTACTTCTACATTTGCTTGGACATATAACAATAACCAAAAATACCAGTTCATCATTGCAGCACAAGAACGTAGCGTAGAATTTTGGATTGATGGTACGTTATATGCCACAATAGATACTCCGGTTGGCCAAGGCCAGCCTATGATGTCATCGTCATTGCCATATTCAGTACGTCATGCGATCCAAGGCGGTACTGCTGGTGCAGCATTATCATTTTCATTAAATGACTATACAATTAGCCTTGGTGGTCCAAATATTGCGCAGACGGCTAGTGTTCTTGGTCAACGAGTATATGGATCATATCAAACTTTATCTGGGTTTGCTACAGCACACGCAGGATTGTCTTCGTATCCAAACTCTACAACTCCAACAAACGTAACGACACCAACAAACACAACAACACCTGCTAACATTCCTATTGGTCTTGGTGGGCAGGGCCAGGTTAGTGCTGCAGCTACCGGTGCTACTGATTATATTTGGGGGTCATACCAGGTGCCTGCAGGTACAGTCAACATTCAAGGAAGACGTCTTGTTCTTAGAGGGGTTCTAATTGATGCAATTAACACCGGTGCTGCTGTAGCTACTACTGCCACAGCCATTCAGTTCTCGCTTGCATTTGGTCACACAGCACTTCCACTAAACACTGGCGAAGCTATTGCTGCTAAAGCACCACGACGTATCGCATTGGGATACGCGACATGGCCCGTAGGTGCTGCTATCGGTGCGGGTCCTCAGGGAGGTAGAATAGCAGTCGACTTTGGTGATGCTCCAGTATTCGTCAACCCAGGTGAATTTATACAACTAGTTGCAAAAGTTGTTGTTGGCACAGCAACAGCTTCACAGACAATATCGTATATATGGCAGCCAACTTACGGTTGGGAATAATAATTATAGGGCCTGCTATTCACAGGCAGGCCCTAAAATAAAGGAAATATTAAATGACTGAAGAAACAACACAAGAAGACCCAGTACTAACACTATCTCTTAAAGTCACCGAAGTAAATACCATTCTAGCAGGGCTTCAGGAACTACCATTCAAGGTTGCTGATCCCTTGCTGAAGAATATTATTATACAAGCTCAGACCCAGCTTGGTCAAACATCTGAGGCTGGATAAGCTACTCTAGGAGGTAGTATTATGGGGTATAAGGTTCGATCTTATTATAATACTATTATGCAGTATCTGCCCCTACCTATACTAATATGGGCAGCTTTGTATTTATCAGTATCCATATATTGGTGGGTAGGTGGAATAATAGTGGGAGTGATATTAGCCGTATATGGATTTAGTATAGGATTTCATCATACTTTTTCTCACCCAACATTTAAATTCAGCAGAATAACTACTAAAATACTTATGTATTTAGGAACTAATGCTACATTGGTATCACCAATATCTTGGTCAGCCGCGCATTTTTCACACCATAGATTCGTAGATACTGAGCTAGACCCACACTCACCAAAGTATCTTGGCTGGAGAGGTTTATTCTTCTTAACGCATAAATCTAACAATCTTAGTTATTTATACTCAAGAAGACTATTTAAAGATAAATTTGCAGTATGGGTAGATACCAATATTGGCTACTGGACGGTGGTTTTATCTTTTCCAATAGCCATTTATGTATTAGGTGGACTACTAGGTCTACTATTTTTTTGGCTACTGCCATTATTTATATCTTTATTTGCTGGTCTAGTATTTACTTACGCGCACGGTCATGATAATACAGAAGGGAGCCAAGCTAAAAACTCTATACTACTTTGGATAGTTAGTTTTGGTGATGGCAACCATAAATTACACCATGAAAAATGGAATCATATAGGGTATCCTCATATATTATTTGCTAAGCTAATAGGAGGCAAATTAACAAGTGAAATTACGAAGTAAAGAAATACCTTTTAATAGTACTAGCAACCCTGGGAACACCATACAATGGCGATCAGCTATTTCTGGGCCGTTTCTTATTGCTAGGTGTACCGAAGTACTACCAGGATTTTGTAGCATAATTGATGAAGAAACAGATCTTCCTATACAGAAAGAGTTTGGAGCCAAATTTACCAAAAACTCTAACATTAGTCTAGTATTATCAGGATCTTTTGAGTTTGTAATAAATTCACATCCCACACTAGTAACATACAATGCTGGTGAGATGATGCCTGAAATAAGGTATAAAGAATCACATACTATGAGAGCTTTGGATAAATCTAACGGTTTTGTGTGCTTAACTCCACTCAAAAAAACTTTCTGGAACAGAAATCTCTATTGTGTGACAAAAGGCATAAGTACTGAATTGATTACTGAAAATAGCGAAGATCAATATTTATTTATTGCATCTGGATACTGTAAAGATAATGGCGATGAACTATATAGCACTAATGCGGTGTACAAGGCTAACTCTGATACACAGTATATATTCAACAGCGATACCACTTGTTATATTATTCATGTATGGAAATAATACGGGTTTCCTAAAATAGTTCTTGACTTTAATCCCTATTTTGTATATATTGATTTCATCAAGAGGGGTTGTGGCGAAATTGGTAGCCGCGCGAGACTTAAAATCTTGTGGCTTCGGCCGTGTGGGTTCGAGTCCCATCTTCCCTACCATGCGCTTGTAGTTTAGCGGTAAAACGACCGGATTTATATCCCGGAGCCCAGATTAGGGGTTGACCTCGGTTCGAATCCGAGCAAGCGTACCAGTTTTTAAGGAAATACAATGAAAGCCGTTATCGAGTCTAGTTTTCCAGTACGAGGCACAAATATTACCTCCTACCATAGTTTTCCTGTATATTCAGATAAAATTGAGGAAACCATGAGCAGCCAGCTACAGTTTCTCAAGCAGTACGACAAGTTCTCACTGACGCTTAAGATTTCTCATCCATAAGGAATTTATAATGAATATTACAGAGCTTCGTAAGCTACTGAGCACTGATATTGTTACTGCCGTCTTCACCAAGAAGGATGGTAGTAAGCGGGAAATGATTTGTACAACTATGTCGGAGTATCTTCCAGAGGCACCTAGCGTGCCATCAGTAGTCTCTCCCGACGTTGTAACTGTTTGGGATCTAGAACAAGGTGGTTGGCGTTCTTTCCGATTTGATTCGGTGAAGTCAATCGAAACGGATTATTTTAATTATGTGGTTGAAAGCTAAGGAAGCCATTGCAGCTTCAAGTAAAGAGTCGGCAATCTATATTGGCTGCGACTCCCTGTGTCATCCAAAGAAGAAGATTGCTGAGTATTCTACAGTAATTATTCTTCATATGGACTCAAAGCATGGATGTAAAGTGTTTCATAACAAGGTACGACTACCTGACTATGGCATACTACCAACTAGGCTAATGACTGAAGTTGGTTTTGCTATCGAAGCCTTTCATGCTATTGAAGATGTAGTTGATGGCCGAAAACTAGAAATACATATAGACGTGAACTCGGACCCAAAACATGCAAGTAATATTGTAACTAAGGAGGCCCTTGGTTGGGTTCGCGGTCTAGGTCTAGAAGCGAAGATCAAGCCTGAAAGTTTTGCAGCGTCTACTGCTGCCGACCACTGTGTACGACACTAATTACGTCCCCATAGCTTAACTGGAGAAAGTACGGGTCTTCTAAACCTGCGTTCGGGGTTCGAGTCCTCGTGGGGATACCAGGATAATAATGATAACTTATATTTTACTAGGATACTTACTCACAGTATTGATCTTTTTTGGATGGGCATTGAAGGATGCCACAGAACGTTCAATTAAGATTGTCCTATCTATGTTTGCGCTAAGCTTTGCTTGGCCTTTCGTCTTGATAATGTTTTATCTAGACGCGGAGTAATAATGGAACAACTATTTGATGCACTAAAGCGTGCATTTGCTAACACACACGCCATGTACATCAAATCCCATGGTTTTCATTGGAATGGTGTAGGGAATGATTTCCCACAGTACCACGCCTTCTTCGAGGCAATCTACAGTGAGCTTTACGGCTCGATTGATAGCTTCGCAGAACATATTCGTGCTTGTGGAACATACGCCCCAGCATCTTATAGTGAACTTGCAAGCTTAGCCGAGGTTAAAGACGAGTTAGGCGTGCCCTCTATGCTAGCAATGATTCAGGTACTATATGATGATAATCAGATCGTACTGAACTCACTTCGCGCAGCCTATCAAGCCGCCGAAGCTGCGGGGGAAATTGGGCTTTCTAACTATCTACAGGATCGTTATGACGCTCACACAAAGCACGCTTGGCAGCTTCGTTCTACTCTAAGAACAGCCCCATAATACTCCTGTAGCTCAACGGTTAGAGCTATCCGCTCATAACGGACAGGTTGGGGGTTCAAGTCCCTCCGGGAGTACCAAATTTAGCTAGATACTATTTGTGCTGCAGCCAATAGTCGTTCAATACTAGCAAGGCGACCCATGCGTGGAGGTCTCCAATTTTCATATCCCATTTTATGCCTGATTGGCTCAGCGGCGACAGCACCTCTCTTGTAAGGAGGAATATCACACCGGGGGTTCGAGTCCCTCATCAGGCACCATCCAGTAACAGCCCCACAAGAAGGGAAGGATATGATGTACAAAAAAGTAATAGAAAAGAAGTACTATCTACCTTCTGACGCACTAGTTTTAAATACCTCTTTACTAGCTAGAATACTAGAATATGTTAAAGAGACCCCCGCACTGACAGATGAAGCTCTTCATAAGTTAGTAGAGGTCGCGTCAGCTTGGAATGATAAATACGAAGTACTAAATATGGACTGCTACTCAAGTTTGATTAGCGGAACACCGCCCGCTTAAGGGCAACCCAATAGGCGACGGGTATAGAACGCCCCTCGCCAGAATTATTATATAGATTCTCACAAGAACATAATAATAAAAGGAGAATAATAAAATGGCAGAAATTTTACAACCAAGTGGTATGATGATGAGTGGAGGTGACGGCCTCGGTTTCGGAGGTGGAGGCGGCCTTATTGGAGGTCTTATCCTAGGAAGCCTACTACGCAACAACGGAAACCTTTTCGGAGGGAACGATGGCGCAGGTGTAGTAGGCGGAGCAGTTCTTCGTAATCCACCAGAGCAAAACCAGGCCAATATGGACCTAATGCAGGCTGTTGGTGCAGTTGATAAGGCTGTCGCAGTCTCAACTGCAGCTATGGAAGCATCACAGGCTACTCAGACAATTGGTATCACATCACAGCTTAATAACACAACAGCTTCACTCGCGGCTCGCGTAGACGGCGTTAAAGAGGCAGTTAATGCCAACGCAATGGTTCTTGCACAGCAACTAGCAAATCTTTCTCAGACTACAATGGAGAACCGCTATGAACTATCTAAGGATATTTCAGCGGATGGTGAAAAGACTCGTGCACTAATTACTCAGCAGTACGAACTCAACCTACAGCGTCAGCTTGCTGATGCTAATGCAGCGATCATCGAACTTCGTGGAGATAATCGTCTAGCAGAACGTACTCGTGGAATTGAGATCACAACCACAAACAACATTAACCAGATGCAGCAACAGCAACAACAGCAGGCCCAGTATGGTCAGCTAGCTAATCTCATCTGGGGTCTAAGCCAGAACATTACTAACGCTAATAGTGCTATTAATGTAGGAAGCGGCACACAGACTTCTACTCCAACAAACACAAATACTAACATTCGTTAATATTTAAGTGTGTAAAGCCCCGCGACCACAAGTTGTGGGGCTTTATGCGTTGGGGAAGATATGTTTCAAAATATTAATCCGTTTGGTCCACTACTTTTACTTCCTTGTCCGCCAGACAGTATTGATAATATTATAAACTACTCGTCGTCTGGAATAGTAGGGCCTCCCGGACCCCCTGGACCAGCAGGTCCGCAAGGTGAGATAGGTCCAGCAGGTCCACAAGGCGAGGTAGGTCCCGCTGGTCCGCAAGGAGAAGTCGGTCCTCAAGGACCTCCAGGTTCTTTAATAGTACCAGTTACTACTATTGAAGATGATTATACAGTTCTACCAACTGACTACTTTATTGGAGTAGTTACTGGTGCACCTATTACTGTAACACTACCCGCCGGCCCTGATGGTACAACTTATATAGTAAAAGACGTACTAGGTGATGCTAGTACTAATCCTATTACTATCGTTGATGCTGGATTTATTGATGGAGCTTTAAGTGCTGTTATTAATACAGATTTTGGCTCATTAACCTTTATTTATAATAATGGTGCCTGGAGTATAGTCTAATGGCCTATACAAGGAACCCAAATAGTGTACTAGCAGGGACTGCATTAAAGCAGACCCCCGATGCAACGCCTCTTACTCCGGCAGGAATACTGCCAGTAAGACTAGATGCTAAGATTGCGACTACCTCTTCCCTAGGTGTAGTGCAAATCGGTGATAATATAACTGTAAATGAAGACGGGGTCATATCCGTAGATAAGTGTGAGTGCGACGAGTGTAAAAACAGCACCGTACTGGTATCCACTGATTATCAAGCTTTACATACAGACTTCTATATAGGAGTCAATAGTACCAAACCTATTACTATTACTCTTCCAGCTAACCCTGATAGTGGCCTGGAGATCATCGTTAAGGTGGAAATGAAGCCACCTATAGGGAACAAAAAGGTTACCGTTAAAACAAATGACGGATCACTAATTGACGGGCAGAGCACTTACGTAATGGAGGTCGGATATCAATTTGTCCGAGTCATACGTAGGGATAATAATTGGTATATAGTCTAAGGAAAACAAATGTGTAAAAATGCTGCAGAATTAATGAGCTTAGTTGATGAAATGGCTGCAAATGCCGCTTCAATGCATAAAGGGGCTCAAAATTATGACACCTTTATTCGCACCAGAGACTTGCTAAAAGAGAAGGTTCAAGTTATCTTTGATAAAGAGCAAGAGCTTTGTAGAGCTATTAAGCATTTAAATACTTTAATTCAATAACGGTTAGGCAGGGAGACCTGCCTAACTTAATGCCCCTTCGTCTAATGGTAGGACGCTTGGTTTTGGTCCATGATATCGGAGTTCGAGTCTCTGAGGGGCATCCATATAGGAGAGATAATATATGTGGCTTAAAAAAGCTGCGAATAATAAAGTAACTATTCTACTGCTGGCCGTATATATCATCACCAATGCATTCATTGTAGCTGGTGTTGTTAGACACTGGAACGATGCTAGTAACACTGCGGAACTTCAGATACAAGTTGAAGTCCAGGAAAGCTCGCGCTGAGCTTATTTATCTCGCTTAAGGAGGAGATATGATTAATAATAATGACCTAACCCGTTTTTTCGTTGGATATGACAAGGTAGCCGCAAAGCTAGCAGCACTTGCCGAAACGACAAAACAAATTCAAAACTATCCACCATTCAATATCAAGAAGGTTGATGAAAACAAGTACGCCCTAGAGCTTGCGATTGCAGGTTTCGATAGGCAGGATATTGATATTGAGCTAGTAGATGGTACGCTAGTAATTTCTGCTCAGGCCCTTGAGGACACTTCCGAGTACATCTGGAAGGGTATCTCAAATAAGGCTTTCACAAGACAATTTACACTAGCAGATAATACAGAGGTTAAAGAGGCAAAGTTTGCTAATGGGCTATTGACAATCACTATAGAAAGTGTGTCTCCTAAGCAAAATAAGCAGAAAGTAGAAGTTAAGTAAATTTTTAACTTGACATTCATCCTATTTAACGCTATCATGATTACTCTATAAAGGAGAATATTTGTGAAGCTAATGGAAATCTGGTGCGAAGGCGACCCCCGTCGTGACCTAACTGCATGTCATCTAGGGTACGGCAAGGGTGCTTCCTTTCCAGAAGCCTGTGAGGATCTAGCCTCTAGGAATGCTTATTTCAGCGAGCACTATAATCCATATAATATGACTTATTGTGGCTGCAAGGTATTTGACAACGAAGCAGCTGCTCGCGATCTATACAATTAAATGCGTCGGTGGGGGAAGATGGCAATCCGCAGGTCTCCAAAACCTTGAGAACTCAGTTCGATTCTGAGCACCTTCGCCATAAATCATGAAGAGGCATAGGTCAAAATAACTCTTGACTTATGCCTTTTCTTTTTATATAATGATCGAATCGACGCAAGTTGATTTTACTATTTAACAAGGAGTTTATTTTACAATGGCATGGGATGAAGACAAGAAGGCACTAGCCATCAGCAAGTATGAAGAGGCAGAGCCTACTCCAGAAAACTCTATGGATATTGTTTCAGAAATTGCTGAAGAACTAGGTGAAAGCCCTAATGGCGTTCGCATGATTCTTAGCAAGGCTGGTGTCTACGTTAAGAAGGAGCCTGCTGCGGCCGGTGCTGCTTCTAAGTCAAAGACTACCAAGACCGCCTCAACACGAGTTAGCAAGGAAGATGCTCAGGCACAGCTTATCGCAGCAATTGAAGCTGCCGGTAAGGATGTTGACTCTGATATTATCTCAAAGCTAACTGGTAAGGCTGCGGTTTATTTCGCAGGCCTATTCGCCTAATGCGAAGTACCCGCTTTAATGCGGGTACTCTTTTCCTCAAGTATGCCAACCTGTCGAAAAGAGAACTATGACAAAAGACGAACTAATTAATGCCGTCAGAGAACATGGTGATGCTACAATAACTTACCGAAGCCTAGAGTCTAAGAAGTTAAAATATAATGTATGCACGCTAGACTTCTCTAATGATTACATTCAAACAAAATCAAACCGAGCGAAGGAAACGGACGACTCTGTTCTACTTTTCTGTTGGGATGCAGATTCCTTCAGATTAATCCGGCCCAGTAGTGTAACTAGTGTAGTTCCGCTATCCTCTTCGCTCAAGGAAAGGGCTAATGGAAAATGATGAGGAAATTTATTCTCGTATAATCCATAGCACTGAGGACTTCCAAGTAAGACTTACAATCAATAGATTCAGGGGTGTAGAGTATATGCACCTGCGTAAGTATTACTTGGATTTCTCCGAAGAATGGATGCCGACAAAAGACGGCGTAGCCATGCCACTAGACCTGAGTAACTCTAAGGAGTTATTTATAGGGTTAGTTGAAATTTTGTCTTTAGCTGAGTCTAAAGATGTGATAATCTCTAATTTCAGTGAACTTTTACAGGATATTTATCAATGAACACTTTTCTAGATTATGCGAGTGCCAAGTATTACGCGGGTGATCCAATCATCAGCGACGAGGAATTCGATAAGCTAGCGGAGTATCATGGCTATGAGAGCGTGGGTGCTCCGGTCACTGGTGATCGGATTGCTCACGCTTTTCCTATGTGGAGCCTGCAGAAATGCTATGACGATGAACCTCTGATTAGTCTTGGGGGAGTTGTTGCAACTACGCCTAAGCTAGATGGCGCTGCTGTAGCTAACTATTATGTCTACGGTAAGCATGTGCTATCCCTAACACGTGGTGATGGCAAGGAGGGTCTTGACATTACAGCAAATATGCGTACTCTTATTCCGCAGACAATTCCATATGGTGAAGTAGACATTCTACAGATTACTGGTGAGGTTGTAGCTCCAAAGACTATTGATAACGCACGTAACTACGCGGCAGGAGCTCTCAGCCTAAAGTCTGTGGACGAGTTTAAGACTCGTGATCTAACTTTTATCGCCTACGGTATTAATCCGAGTCAGTATGATACTTGGACCGAAGATATGGTTAAGCTCGCGGATGTATGCGGCTTTCATACAGTCTATACGTGCTATGCGGAGGATCTAGAAAGATTTCCTCAAGACGGTATTGTATTTCGCCTCGACAACTATCTACGCTTCTATGAAGCGGGCTACACTTCTAAGCATCCTCGTGGTGCATTCGCTCTTAAGGAGCGCAAGGGAGGTGTTATCACCAAACTGCTTAATGTAGAATGGCAGGTTGGCCGTTCAGGAGTAGTAAGTCCCGTTGCAATTCTGGAACCTGTTGTTATCGGAGAAGCTACAGTAGCTCGTGCTACGCTACATAACATTAAATATATCCAAGAACTCGATCTAGAGATTGGATGCCTTGTGGAGGTAGTTCGCTCTGGCGAGATTATTCCACGAGTTGTAAGGAGAATTTATGAATAAACTATTAGTATTCAGCGCAAGTTGGTGTGGCCCATGCAAGGCTTTCAAGCCAACCCTACTAGAGCTAGAACAGGAACGTTTAGTATACGTTGACATTGATGAAATGCCTGAAATTCGCAAGGACTACAATGTTCAATCTGTGCCCACGGTTATTCTAGTGGACGAAGATGGCGTAGAACTAGAGCGTCTAGTAGGTGGTCGACCTCTTAGCACGCTACAAGATCTACTAGATCGTGTCTAAAGGCCTCTATAACCCTACTTTCTTCAAGAATCACCCAGAAATTGCTAAGTCAGAGGGCTGTTTATACATCGTAGTATTAGTAAATAAAGTAACTAATCAACGAGAATGTGTAAAAATAGGTATTACCAAGGGTAAGTCTTGGAAAGACGCTATTAAGCGGTCCAGCGGATTTCATGGGTACGATATTCGTATTCAGAAGATTGTATCAGGTACACTAGAAGAAATCTACTATCTAGAGGACTATCTTCATGAGCTATGGGCTGAGCATAGGTATTTTGGCGCCTCAAAGTTTGGTGGCCATACCGAGCTTTTCACAGTAGATAAGTTATCAGAAATCTTAGCTAGCGTGCCAAATGAGCTTTGAAAATTTAGTTCTTGACTTTGACCCCAAGTTTAGATATAATGGCTTCATCAAGAGCAGAGAGATAATATGCAAATAAACATTCCAACAAATTGTCCTTCATGCAACAGCTCTCTCGTTCTTGTTAACGATCTTCTTTATTGTCGTAACCCAGACTGTGGCTCCATGAGTCGTAAGCGTGTTGAGCATTTTGCCACAACGCTTAAAATTAAAGGTCTTGGACCCTCGGCAGTAGAGAAGCTAGAACTATCTAGTCCGCTAGATATTTACAACCTGAGCCTTGAGGATATTTCTGAAGGCTTAAACTCAGAGAAGTTAGCAGCTAAGCTGTTTGATGAGATTGAGCAATCTAAGTCTAAGCGGCTTAATGACTTGCTACCTGCTCTGGGTATTCCGCTAATCGGCAAAACAGCCACAGATAAGCTATCTAAGGTTTGTACTGATATCGAGTCGATAACAGAGCAGACTTGTAGTGAAGCTGGTCTAGGGCCTAAAGCCACAGAAAACCTTATTAATTGGCTAGAAGATAATGACTGGTACTTGTTTTTACCTCACGACCTTAGTTTCGGAAGTACCAGAACTATTAGTCAAGCAAATAAGGGTATTGTCTGTATCACAGGAAAGCTAAACAGCTTTAAAACTAAAGCGGAAGCTCAAGTCGAACTAGAACGACTAGGTTACATAGTTAAGTCCTCAATTACAAAGGACGTGACTATTCTAGTAAATGAGAGTGGTAAAGAAACCACGAAAACGCAAAAAGCCAGAGAGTCTGGTGTTATTGTTATTACAGACCTAAACCTATTTATTATGGAGAATAATTAAATTATGACTACCCCAAAGTGGACCGAAGACCGTACTACCAAGCTAGTTGACGGCATCGGTGACGAATCCCCAGTAAGCCGTGCAACTGTTGCTGAACTAGCAGAAGAGCTAGAGACAAGCACTCGTTCGATTTCATCAAAGCTACGTAAGCTTGGGTACGATGTTGAGCTAGCTTCTGCTGCTCCACGTGCCTTCTCTGATGAAGTAACTGCCGAACTACGCCAGTTCGTACTTGACAACAGCGGCGAGTATACCTACGCTCAGATTGCAGAGAACTTCCCAGGCGACTACACTGCCAAGGCAATTCAGGGCAAGATCCTTTCAATGGAACTTACCAGCCATGTTAAGGAAGCTCCAAAGGTCGAGCACGCAAAGACCTATACCCCTGACGAGGAAGCTCTCGTTCTTAAGCTTATCAAGGCCGGTAAGTACGTAGAGGAAATCGCTGAGGCAGTTGGCAAGTCAGTACAGTCAGTACGTGGTAAGGCCCTAAGCCTACAGCGCGCTGGTGATATTGACGCAATGCCTAAGCAGCGCGATATCAAGGGTCCAGCAGCTGATCCGCTTGAAGCTATCGGTGATGTAGCCGCTCTATCAGTCGCTCAGATTGCTGAGAAGATCGGCAAGACCGAGCGCGGTGTTAAGACCATGCTAACCCGTCGTCGCCTTAAGGCTTCTGACTATGATGGTGCTGCTAAGGCAGAGAAAGCTGCTGCTTAAGTTTTCTCTTTGAAGTGAGAGCCGGGGCAGTTTTATTACTGCTCCGGCTAAACTTGTTTATAGGAGATGACTTTCATGAATCTTGCTAGTGCGTTGTTTAAAAGGATTCTCGAAACAGAAGACTTTGATACATGGTCCAGCTTAAGACGGCACTATCTGCCTAGCGAGTATCACGTAGTATATGACATTGTTGATAAGCAAATTGACTCATACCATAAGCTACCCACGATTGAAGAACTTAAGCTGGCAGTTAGAGACGCACCTACCTTAGATAAAATCTACGCTATTGAAGCGGTTGAGGTAGATGCAGAACCCTTTCTTCTGTTAGACTATCTAAAGAATGAATTTACACAAAAAGAGACCCTATCACAACTACATAAGTATGTGGAAAACTCGATCTCATTCGAGAGTGCTGAAGAAACGCTAGAGTCTCTGTATGATATTATTTCTCGTATTGAGGACAAGGTAGAGCTTAAGGCTGTAGAGGATAACCTACAGAAGATGAACCTATTCGAGTCTGATGACGAGATTGCAGAGTATATACCTCTTGGACTTAACGCAGAGTTTGACGAGAAGGTTAGATTTAAGAGTTCCGACTATATTCTTATGGGCGGTAAGCGTGGTTCAGGTAAGTCAATTACTTGTTCTAATCTTGCAAACACCGTTTATAATCGTAATAAGTCAGTCCTCTTCTTCACTATCGAAATGCCGACGCGTGAAGTATTGCAGCGTCAGTGTTCTATCGGTTGTGGCGTGCCCCACTCTAAGATCAAGTATAGAACACTTGATAATCTAGAGTGGATGAAGGTAGCTCAGTGGTGGGCGGACCGCTATGAAAATGGCGATGTTCATCTAGAGACATACAAAAAGCATAGAGACTTTGATAAGTTTCATGCTGCAATTCAAAAAGAAAATCTTAACGCTGTTCAGATAGATATTATCTATGATCCAGTACTAACGCTACCAAAGCTAAAAGCTGAGATCATTAAGAGAACTAGAAAGCTTGGGAACGTTGGCTTAATCATTATTGACTATGTTAATCAGATTAAGAAAACAAATAGCTCTGAAGATCGTTTTGACTGGAAAGACCAGATCGTGGTTAGTACCGCGCTAAAAACTATTGCAGGTGAATTACAAATCCCTGTATTCTCTCCGTATCAGATCGACGCCAGTGGCGAGGCTCGCTTCGCTAAGGGCATCCTAGACTCTGCGGACGCCGCATTTATTCTAGAAGCCGGTCCAGACTCAGTACAGTTTACCTGTACTAAGATGCGTGGTGACGCGAAGATTAACTTTACATCTAAGACTAACTGGAATACGCTAACTATTGGGCCTGAGAATGGTATGGAGGTTATTGTAGATTCTGGCGAAGAGCAAGTAAGCAAGTCTAGTTTTAAGAAGAAGAAAATCAAAAGAGAGGATGAAGATACTAAGCCTATTATGGATGGTATCTATGATGACGCTCCGTTTTAACATGAGGCAGGCAAATGATTGTTGATGAACTTTTAACAGCACAAGGAATAGAGTTCAGGACTAGTGGTAAGGACTTTCTTATTAGGTGTCTTAGCCCGGATCATGAAGATAGAAATCCAAGTCTTAGAATTGATAAGACTACTGGCATCTTCAATTGCCTGTCTTGTGGCTACTCCGGTAATGTATTTAATCATTTCGGAGAGAAGCCAGACTGGTTGCAGATTAAAAGACAGAATCTTACCGCTCTAATTTCTGACAAACTAGCTGAGACCTCAGGATTGAACATTCCAAAGAACGCAGTATCATTTGACCAAGACTGGAGAGGTATTTCTGCTTCTACTTTCATGAAGTTTGAAGCTTTTCAGCATAATAACCCAGAATTTATTGGTCGAGTAGTATTTCCTATTAGAGGTATTTCTGGTAAGATTGTTGTATTTTGCGGCAGACACCAGGGTCAAGTAGACCCCAAATATCTATTTCATCCTAGTGCCACTAAGATTCCGCTCTTTCCGATTGTGAAACCAGTACAGGGAAGAATTGTTCTAGTAGAAGGCATTATGGATATGCTCAACCTTCATGATAAAGGCATAACTAATGCAGTGTGTGCCTTTGGGGTTAATACTGTCACACCAGATAAAATAAATATCTTGAAAATTCAAGGGATTTCTGGTATAGATATATTCTTTGATAATGATGACGCCGGACAGAATGGTACAGCAAAACTAAAAGATACTCTAGAAAAGAATGAGATGGCATCTAGAATTGTCACTTATCCAAGTATTAAAGACCCAGGTGAAATGACAGCCTCACAAGTGATCAAATTGAAGGAGAAATTATATGGCTAACGTAGCTATTATTGAGACTAAGCCTAGCCGAACCGATTTCTATAAGAGCTTTAAAGAAGAGTTTGAATTTGATAGGTTCTCCCTATGCTCAGACCCGTCCCTAAAGAAAGTTCTAAAGAAGAACGTAGATATTGAATTCGATCCAGATAACTATGAATGGGTTATTCTGGTGGGGTCAGACGCATGTAAGTACTACACTAAGAATGCCTCTGTAACAGACTATAGTGGTAAAATTGTTGAGGAAAAGTTTCTTCCGGTTATCAACCCAGCTATGGTATCATTCAAGCCAGAGTCTGCAAAGCTCTGGGAAGAATCACGAGATAGTATTATTGGTTATGTAACAGGCACCAAGCGTGTCGTAAAGTACTCAACTGATAAGATTTATGGTATTAGAGACTCAGAGCATCTAAAGAGGTATTTGCAGGCAGCTATTGCTAGCCCCAACCCATTCATTGCTCTTGACTCTGAAACTGGAGCGCTATATCCACGTAATGGTGCCGTTCTAGGTATCAGTGTATGTTATGAGCGTGACCACGGCGTTTATATTGACTCGGACTGTATTGATGAAGAGTGTTCAGACCTCTTCCAAGTACTATTCAATATGAAGACTGTAGTGTTTCATAATGCTAAGTTCGACTTGGCGTTCATGGCATATCATTTTAACTGGACCTTTCCGCGGTATGAAGACACTATGCTTCTTCACTACTGTATTGACGAAAACCCAGGAACACACGGGCTTAAGCAGTTGGCGCTACAGTTCACCGACTATGGTGACTACGAGCAGCCAATGTATGAATGGATCGACGACTATCGTAAGCGTACGGGATGTTTGAAGGAGGACTTCACCTTCGATCTTATTCCTTTTGAGGTTATTCAGCCTTACGCAGCCATCGACGCTGTAGTAACTTTCTTGATCTATGCACGACTCAAGCCAGCCGTAACCAAGAATAAGAAGTTAGATAAGCTATATAATGGTATTCTTATTCCTGCATCTACATTCCTAATTGAAGTGCAAGACAATGGGGTGCCATTTGATATGGCTCGCCTCAAGTTTGCGCAGGCTGAGATGCAGAAGAGCATCGACGAGTCGATTGCAGAGCTATACAAGGAACCTAAGGTACGTGAGTTTGAAGAAGCTCAGGGCAAGCCTTTCAATCCTAACAGTGTGATGCAGCTTCGCAGCTTCCTGTTTGACTATCTAGGTTTAACACCTATCGGTAAAAAGACAGGTGCTGGACTAGACTCAACCGATGCGGAAGTATTGCAGGAGCTGGCAGATCAACATCCTATTCCTGCTCTGATTCTCAACATTCGACAGAAGAGCAAAATCAAGAATACTTATCTAGATAAGATTATTCCACAGCTTGATCGGGACGGACGACTTCGTACTAACTTCAATATTCATGGCACTACCTCTGGGCGACTAAGTTCTAGTGGTCGTTTGAATATGCAGCAGCTTCCTCGTGACAACTCTGCTGTTAAGGGAAGTATCAAAGCTTCTCCTGGACATAAGATTGTGGCGGTCGACTTGACCACTGCTGAGGTCTACATTGTAGCAGTTCTGTCTGGTGACAGAGAGCTGATGAATGTATTCAAGAGTGGGGGTGACTTCCACTCTACTATGGCTAAGAAGGTTTTCGGTCTAGACTGCCCAGTTGAGGATGTGAAGGCTCTTCATCCACTTCTACGTCAGGCTGCTAAGGCTATTACCTTCGGTATTCTTTACGGTTCTGGTCCTTCCAAGGTTTCAGAAACTGTGAATAAGGAAGCTAAGGCTAATAACATGGACTACCACTTTAGCATCGAGGACGCTCAGGGAGCTATTAAGGCTTACTTTAAACAGTTCAAGAAGCTTCGTGAGTGGCTAACCACCAATCAGGAGTTTATTGCTAAGAATGGTTACATCTATTCTTACTTTGGACGTAAGCGTCGTCTTCCAAACGTTCTATCTACCGATGGCGGTGTAAAGAGTCACGCTATTCGCTCAGGACTTAACTTCCTAGTTCAGTCTCCTGCGAGTGACGTTAACCTACTAGCAGGCATTGAGATGCAGCAGCATATCAAGAAGGCAGGTATGAAGGCTCGCATCTTCGCTCTAGTACATGACTCTATTCTAGCGGAAGTACCCGAGGACGAAGTAGAGAAGTACATGGAAGATCTAGAAGGCTTCATTAAGACTGATCGTGGTCTTTCAATTCCCGGCTGTGCAATTGGCTGTGACTTTGAAGTTGGTGATGATTATTCCTTTGGAAAGTTTGAGAAGCAGTATGGATTGGTATGAGTATAACAATGAGCTTCCTCTAAGTACTGTTAAGTCGTGGCGAGAAGAAATTCTTGCCACGGCACAGTTTACACACACAGGATGGACAGGTGCGCCGAAGGAGCCATTTAGGCATTGGTGTTACACGCCAGCATATGAAGGTGTGTATAAAAATATCTTTGAGTGCTTAAATGAGTCATTTAAGGAAGAAGGTCTTAATCTAGTAGTAAAAAGACTACTATTAAATGTATATAACCATGGGGATAGCTCATGGCTACATACAGATACTGATACTCCGGGTTGCTGGACTGCCATTCTATTTATGAATGAGTACTGGGATATTAATTGGGGCGGAGACTTTGTTCTGGTCAAGAACAATGAGATATATAAAGCATTCGCACCAATGCCCGGAAGATTTCTAGTGTTCCAGTCTCACATACTACATGGGGCCAGGCCCGTTTCCAGAGAAGCTCAATTTCCTAGAATGGCTTTAGCTATGCAATGTACAAGCAATTCGAAGATATAAAGACTATAAGGTTTCCTGTATACCCGCTCCCATCAACGGACTGGTACATGCAGGATAAAGTACTGTTTATTGATGATGCTAAAGTATTGGATGATAAGAATATGCCGGGTAAGTCACTTGGTGTGCGTAGAATTCAATGTGGAAGAACTGATTTATGTAAACTAAAGAAAGCATATCCAGACTTTAATTCATTGATAAACGGTAGGCACAAAGTGTTTATAGACAGCAATGGAGTACCATTTGTCTATAAGAAAACTGTCAATAGCCCTCTTATCCACCATACAATTAATAAAATAGAACCTAAAGATAGTCATTCAATTGTATGGCTTAACCATGTACATTCACCCATGTCTATACCTAGACCTCCATACGGAGACGCAAGATACGCGAGGGTGCTATACTATAAAGGGTTCCCTTGGATGATCTATGATTTTGTTATGGAACGGGGTAAAGACTCGTATAGGCGAGTATGAGAAAATATGAGTACCAAAAGAAGGCCCTCTAGAAATAGAGAGCATCAGTCAGAGTTCAAGGTTGCACATGTAAGGCCCTTGACAATGAATCAAGCCGTTGTATTAGGAAGTACTAAAAATCAAGTCCTAAGTGGTTACGCTGGAACAGGTAAAACTTTTCTAGCCTCTAAGTTAGCATATGATTCTATTTTTGAAACAAGAGAGTTTAATAAGCTTATCTACATGAGAAGCGCTGTTCCTACTAGAAACTTAGGTTTCTTGCCCGGAACAGATGCTGAAAAGGTCGCAGTGTATGAGGCCCCTTATGCGGATACAGCAACTAAGCTATTTGGTAGAGGTGACTCCTATGATATTCTTAAAAAGAAGGGTATTGTACACTTCACGTCTACATCTTTTGTTAGAGGTATAAACCTGAATGATGCCGTTATTATCGTAGATGAATGCCAGAATATGACATATCACGAATTGGACTCTATTATCACTAGATTAGAGGAAAATTGCAGGATTTACTTCTGCGGGGATATGAGACAGGCAGATCTACATAAAAACGGACTAGTTGATTTCTACAGAGTATTGGGTGCTATGGATGAGTTTGATTTCGTAGAATTCCAAAAAGATGACATTGTTCGTAGCCAGCTGGTTAAGAATTATATTATCAAAAAGGAAGAAATCTTAAACAAAGTGTAAAGGTTAACGCTGGCTAGCTGCCAGCGTTAACTAAAGGGGACGAGGTCTCAGAGAATACTTAATGAAGGCTATTATTAGCAATAAAATTTATATGACGGTGGAGCCTTCCTTGTATAAGACCTTGGATAAAGAACTCACTTATACAATTCCGTCCTATAATGAGCCAGAGAAATTTGTAAGCATTAAAAACTTAAAGGTTATAAATTTTAACATAGCTGGCGGTAAGATGTTAGTTGCGTTCCCTGTGGGCCGCATTGATCTTATTCCTAAAAACTTTGAAGTGGTTGATAAACGAGCTTACAATACTATAGAGGGTTTCCCTGAGTTCAAGTTCCCACTTAGACCGAGCCAACAAGAGATTCATGATGATGTAGAAGATAACTGCATTATCAATGCTAAAGTTGGTTATGGTAAGACTTTCACAGCTCTAGCTATAGCTGCTAAACTAAAACAGAAAACCCTAGTGGTTACTCATACCGTGGCTCTTCGCAGTCAGTGGGAGCGAGAAGTAGTACAGACCCTTGGCATTAAGCCGGGCGTTATTGGTAGTGGCAAGTTCAATACAGATAGCCCCGTAGTAGTGGCTAATATACAGAGTCTTGTTAAGCACGTAGGAAGAATCAACAGGGAATTTGGAACTGTTATTCTAGACGAAATGCATCACGTATCTAGCCCTACTTTCTCTAAGATCATAGATGGTATGTTCTCTCGGTATAAGCTAGGCTTATCTGGTACTATTGAGCGCAAGGATCAGAAGCACGTAGTATTTAAAGATTATTTTGGCTCTAAAATTTACAAGCCAGATAAAGAAAATACTATGAAGCCTATAGTACATGTTATTGAGGCAGGGATATACTTTCCAGATGGACAAGGCGCATCCTGGGCTGAGAAGATTTCTGTATTGATGGAATCATACCTCTATAGAGACCTGATAATAGCCCTGGCGGATAACTACGCTGCTCAGGGACACAAGGTTATAACTGTATCAGAGCGAGTGGAATTTCTAAAATACTGTAATGAGGTGTCCTCACATCCTTCAGATCTTCTCATTGGGGAGGTTAAAGATAGAGACCCTATTATTAAGGGTATCTCTGATGGGAGGCTTAGTCAAGTATGGGGAACACAGAGTCTAGTATCTGAAGGATTATCTATTAATCCGTTGAGTTGCTTGATTCTAGGTACACCTCTAAATAATATGCCGCTACTAGAGCAGCTTATTGGTCGTATTATTCGTGAAAGCGAAGGTAAGTTACAGCCAGTGATAGTTGACGTTAAACTAGCGGGGAATACAGTAACTCGTCAATTCAACAATCGTTTGGGTCATTACATGAAGGAAGGTTATTCCATTGAGTTTATCAAGGGATAATAAAAATAGTTCTTGACTTTTATCTCAGGTTACATTATAATGTTATTATACAGTTGGAAGAAAGTATTTAAATACTCTGGCGGCAGCTCCAAACGTATTATATTAATACTTAAGGCTATGACACAGACCGCACTGCCCCGTAATAAGTACGATCCAGTGTATAATTACTACTATACAGACTTTTCTGGGGACAGTTTCCTAGTTAATCCCCACGCCCTACTTACCAATAGGAATAAGTGGCGAGACAAAGAAATAGCAGACTATATTGGTTTAGCTAGCTTTAGAAACACGGGCGAGCACCTAGCAACTGGAAAAATCACATTAGACTTATCTCATAGCCCCATGAGACAAGACGCAATCAACAACAACAGACTACTTCGTATTGTACGAGATGAAATCCATTTCCTTTACGAAGATTACACAGGAGAAATAAAATGGCAGGTTTAGGATTTGGTTCAGTTAAGGGTTCAGCTAAGAAGGATAAGGCTGACTCATATAAGATGATTGATGGAGACAACTCAGTTCGTCTCTTCGGTAATATCCTAGCACGTTACGTGTACTGGATCAAGGGTACAAATGGGAAGAATCTTCCTTTTGAATGCCTTGAGTTCAATCGTGAAACTGAAACCTTTGATCGCGCAGAAAAGGATTGGGTAAAGGAATTCTACCCAGATCTAAAGTGCGGCTGGTCATACTCAATGATGTGCCTAGACAACGGCGTTCCAAAGATCTTCAACTTTAAGAAGAAGCTCTTTGACCAGATCATGGCTAACATTGATGATCTTGGTGATCCCACTGACCCAGAAGATGGTTGGGTACTAAAGTTCAGCAAGAAGAAGACTGGTCCTCTACCAATCAACGTAGAGTACACACTTCAGACTATGAAGTGCGCTAAGTCAAAGGGACCACTAAGCGACGCTGATCGAGAAGCTATCGAGGCTTCAAAGACAATCGAAGAGCTGCTTCCACGCGCTACTCCGGCTGCCCAGAAGGAGCTTCTAGAGAAGCTACAGAAGGGTGAAGAGGATACCATCGACGAGAGCGTTGAGGAAGAGCTTAACGTACAGTAAGCAAATTAAACCCGGCTAATGCAAATTAGCCGGGTTTATTATTCGGAGTAACTATGGATGATTTACACTACTTATATTTAATTACTAGAGATGATGGTGGTAATTATATAGGCGTTACCAATAATATTAAGAATAGGATGTCTCAACATAAAACAGGGCATGGTAGCTCTGAACTTAAAAATAGAGAATTCGACTATAAAATACTAGAGACGGGTTCTAAGGATTATATTTACTCATTAGAAGAGTTAAAAATAAAAGAATTAAATCCATCCCTAAATAAGGCTCCTGGAGGATATGGTGGAAGCTATATTAAAGGATCGGAGCACTGGAATACTTCTCTTACAGACAGGACGGTATTAGATATAAAAGAAGAATTACTTCTAAATAGAAATATAAACTATAAGTGTTTAAGTACTAAGTATAACACTACTGAATCTGTAATAGAACAAATAGCCTCTAATAAAACGTGGAAGCATATAGGTCCTGTAATACCACCAAGATACATTATGTCAAGAGATGCTGAACTACATGAAAAGGTAAAAAGACTGTGGTCTGAAGAGGGCAACACCAACGAAGAAATAGGCAGTATATTAGGGGTACATAAAAGTACTGTTAGTAGAATTACTAAGAACTTGGGTCCAAAGAATAGGATTACAAAAAATAATATACCAGAAGAGGTAGCGTCTCTAATTATAGAGTTAAGAACTAAGAAAGCTTTATCATACTCACAAATAAGTGAAGAAATAGGGGTTCCAGAGCATACAGTAGGGCACTTTTGTAGGAATAATAAACTGGAAGTTCCTAAAAATATACCTAGAGGTAAGCGAAGTCATATTGACAAGGACAAGATAGCCACTATTGTATCTGAGTATAAAAAAGTACCTAAATTTAGTCATGTTTCAAGAGTTACTAATTTAAGTATTCCTACTGTTAAAAAGTACTTGAAACAAGAAGGAGTAATATGAGCAAATTATTACTAGCTGATATACATATTAAGCTAGGTCAGAAGAACGTACCTAAAGAGTGGGCATTAAATCGGTACAGAATGTTCTTTGACCAAGTATCTGAAATTGACGTTGACGAGATCATCATCCCAGGTGATATATTTGACAGGATGCCAACTCTAGAGGAGTTGACACTATACTTCCAGTTTATATCTGGGCTTACAGTACCTACTAAGATTAGTACTGGCAATCATGAGGCTACAAAGAAAGGAAGAAGCTTCTTCACGGAACTTAAAGGAGTTTCAGAAAGACTAAATCCTTTAGTAGAGATTGTGGTTGGCTATATCTATGATAAAGATGGTTACTACATTGTTCCTTATGAGTACATAAAGAAACAGTCAACATGGGACGAGCTAGAGGCGCGACCAGTGTTTACCCATGTGAGAGGAGAAATTCCTCCACATGTAAAGCCAGAGATTCCACTAGAGTGGCTTGATAAATTCCCTGTAGTATTTGCGGGAGATTTACACTCACACTCTAATACTCAAAGAAATATTGTATACCCAGGTAGTCCTATGACAACCTCCTTCCACAGAAATGAAGTTGAGGCTGGTTACATTATTATTGAGGATGACTGGAGCTGGAAGTGGCATGCCTTTGATTTGCCGCAGCTTATTCGTAAGACAGTATCTGATCCCTCTGAAATGATTCCTACAGATTTCCATCATACCATTTACGAGCTAGAAGGAAATATCAAGGATCTTAGTAAGATCGAGAATAGTGATCTACTCGATAAAAAACTAGTAAAGCGCAGTAGTGATACGGCTCTAGTATTGGACAAGGGTATGACTATCTCAGACGAACTAGTAGAGTATCTACGATATATTCAGGAACTACCTGATTCTACTATTGATAATATTATGGAGGTGTTTAATGAGTACGGTAGTACTTCGATCCATAGCATGGAGTAAATGCTTTAGCTTTGGAGAAGATAACTTTATTGACCTGTCTTCAGAGCCGCTTACTCAAATTATTGCGCCTAATGGTTATGGTAAGTCTTCTATTCCTCTTATCATGGAAGAGTCCTTATACAATAAGAACTCAAAGGGAGTCAAGAAGGCTGATATACCTAACAGGCTTCTAGATAATAGTTACTACATTAAGCATGTATTTGATGTAGATAACGACACCTATGAAGTAATCACTGAGAGAAAGAGCGGAATTAAGATTAAGCTTCTCAAGAATGGTGAAGATATTAGCAGCCACACAGCGACTAACACCTTTAAACAGATTGAGGAACTGATTGGTATTGACTTCAAGACTTTTCAACAGTTAGTATATCAATCGACAAATTCTTCTCTCGCATTTTTGACAGCTACTGACACTGCTCGGAAAAAATTTCTCATAGATCTATTTGACCTCAGTGAGTATACGCGTTTGTTTGAGCTTTTTAAAGACGCAGCAAAGTCCCTTTCACTTGAAACAAGCTCGTTAGAAGGTCGTCTAGATACTATCAAAAAGTGGATATCCAGTAACTCTTCAATGAGTTTGGAGCGTTTCGCTTTAGTTGAGATTCCTGATCGACCTGATTTCAGTACAGAAATGGGAGATTTGAACTCAGAACTTTCAAATATAAAATCTCGCAATTCAGCTATTCAAAAGAATAATCTATTGAAAAAGCAGTTGGATGAGATTGATATTGAAGAGCTTAGATCAGCAGAACTTGTTAAAGAATCTTATGATGAGCTTCAGGGACAGGTTGGTGAGCTAAAGTCAGCAAAGGCAGCAGCCGATGCCGTGCTTAAGAAGCTAAAAGGACTGGAGGATAAGTGCCCTACATGCCTACAGGATATTGATCGTACATTCTATGAAGATCTTCTAGTAGACAATACTGCTACTTCAGCATATAAGGGCGGACGTATCAGTCTGCTAGAGTCTGAGATAGAACGAATTAAGAAGAATAACCGTCTATTCGATATGACACAGGAGCAGATTCGTGAATGGGAAGATATTAGTTCCCGTATTGATAGTTCTCTTCCCAGTAACAAGCTTAACGCTGCTGACATTGAGGAAGAACTATCCGGCATTAAAGAAACGTTGGCAGCAGCGGAAAAAGAAATAGCCGCAGCTACAAAGGCCAACAATGAAGCTATGCGTCACAACAGCAAGGTGGATATCTACCTTGAGCAAAATGAGGCATATGCTGTAGAACTTGAAGATGTACAGAAGCAACTTGACGGTCTAATGAATAAGCTCAAGAACCTAGAAGTACTAAAGAAAGCTTTCAGTACTAACGGTCTCATTGCTTATAAGCTAGAGAATCTTGTCAAAGACCTAGAGGTGTTTACTAATGAGTATCTTTCGGAACTTTCTGATGGTAGATTTACTATCGAGTTCAGCATCTCAAGCGATAAGCTTAATGTTATTGTCACAGATGAAGGCAATGAGATCAGTATCTCTGCGCCTTCGTCTGGAGAAATGGCACGCATCAATATATCAACCTTACTGGCAATCAGAAAGCTTATGTCAGGAATCTCAAAGAACACAATCAACGTTCTATTCCTTGACGAAGTTATTTCAGTCCTCGACGACTACGGCAGAGAGCGACTGGTTGAGGTGCTTCTCCGTGAAGACGGTCTCAACACCTTCCTCGTATCTCACAGCTGGACACATCCCTTGGTGGATAAACTAGTCATCAAGAAGAAGGACGGCATTAGCTGGATTGATCGTGGTTAATCCTAGAGCTAAAGGCGCTATCGGAGAGAATAAAGTTAAGGAGTTCCTAGATTCTAGGACTCCTTATACTTTTGAGCGAACTCCGGGATCAGGTAGCGGTAAAATAAAGGGGGACCTTCATATACCAGGCTATCGTAATGTGTTCTGCATAGAAGTGAAAAACTACGCAGAGTCTCCATTCAATGACAAAATTTTAACAAGTAAAACGAACGACTTTGTGCAGTGGTGGACTAAGCTTCAGAAGCAGTCTGGTATTATGAAGCCATTACTATTTTTTAGGTACAATCGTTCGAAGCTATTCGTCGCAACTAGTGTTAAACCAACTAATGTTGAAAAGTATATTGACATTCCTTGGCTGAGCTGCTATGTTATGCTTTCAGACGAATGGATAGAAAGGGAAACAATTCAATGGCTAATTTTGCCAACAACAGGCGTCCAGAAAATCTGATGATCGTCGATACAATGAACCTTGCCTTCCGCTGGAAGCACATGGGTTCAGCTAAGTTTGCTAATGACTTTCTTGCGACTGTCCTATCCTTGGCTGCGTCATACGACGCCGGGACTATTATTGCCACCGCAGATTGGGGCGGATCGTCTTATCGCAAGGAAATCTATCCAGAATATAAGGCAAATCGTAAGGAGCTTGTAGAAAAGCAAACTCCAGAAGAGAAAGAACAATCTCGTCAGTTCTTTAATGAGTACGAACGTACTCTAGAAGTTCTTGACGCACACAAAGACATTAAGGTCTTTAGGTACAAGGGAGTCGAGGCTGATGATATCGCCGCGTATATCTGCTCGCGTCTACATGATTATGGCTTCAATCAAGCTTGGCTTATTAGTTCTGATCGTGACTGGGATCTTCTTATTAGTGAGTATGTGTCTCGTTTTTCTTATGTTACTAGAAAAGAGCATACACTTGATACATGGGATTATCCAGTATCTCCGGAACAATATATTTCGTATAAAGTTCTTACAGGGGACTCTGGAGACAATATTCCTGGTATTGCTGGTGTTGGCCCTAAGCGTGCCGCAGCTCTTATCGAGCAGTACGGTAGTGCTCTTGATATTCATGACGCTCTTCCTCTGCCTGGCAAGCAAAAGTTTATTCAGGCACTAAATGATAGTGCCGGTCTAATTCCACTTAACTACGAACTAATGGATCTTAAGAGTTTCTGTCAGGAAGCTCTAGGATACGAGAATGTTCAAGATATTGGCCGTCGACTGGCCTTTGGAGAATAAATATATGGTAAGTACACGCGCACAGATTATTACACGTAGGACCTATAATAGGCCAAAAAATGAGGCTGGTACCGAGTTTGAGACTTGGCCAGAAACAGTAAGCAGAGTTATTGATCACCAAGAGTGGCTCTGGATTCGTGCAGTTGGAGGACGTGAGCTAACCGATATAGAGTACGCTGAGCTTTATGATCTAGAACGACTTATGCTTGATCGTAAGATTTCAATGTCAGGTCGTACACTATGGCTCGGGGGAACTAGCGTATCAAAAAGCCGTGAGGCAAGTCAGTTTAACTGTAGCTTCACAGAGGTTGAGACAGCATATGACGTAGTTGACTGTCTATGGCTTCTTCTACAGGGTTGTGGAGTAGGATTTAAACCAGTAATTGGAACTCTGAATGGTTTCTCAAAGCCTATTCAGAACATCGAAGTAGTACGCAGCACACGTACAGAGAAGGGAGGCAAGGCATACAATGAGGAATTCTGGGACGATGAGACAAAGACCTGGACAATCAAAGTTGGTGACAGCGCCGAAGCGTGGGCCAAGTCAATCGGAAAGTTACTTGCAGGTAAGTACCCAGCCAGAACACTGGTACTGGACTTCTCGGAACTACGTCCTGCAGGAGAACGACTAAAGGGCTACGGCTGGATTAGCAGTGGTGATCGCGCAATCTCAAAAGCATATGTAGCAATTGCTAACATTCTTAATGGGCGCGCGGACTCACTTCTAACTCGCATGGATATTCTAGATATTGTCAACTGGCTTGGCACTATTCTATCCTCACGTCGTTCGGCTGAAATTGCTCTCTTTGAGTACGGTCAGCCAGAGTGGGAAGAGTTTGCGGTTGCGAAGAAGGACTTCTGGCTTTACGATCGCGAGCATCGTACACAGTCAAACAACAGTCTAGTATTCAATGATAAGCCAACTTATGACGAGCTAGCGCATATCTTTGGACTGATGCAAGAGGCAGGAGGCTCAGAGCCTGGCTTTATTAATGCTGTAGAGGCGCGTCGTCGTGCTCCTTGGTTTAAGGGTTGTAACCCGTGTGTGGAGATTCTACTTGGAAATAAATCATTTTGTAATCTTACCGAAATCGACATCGGTAAGTTCAAGGGAGATACCGCTGGACTACATTATGCAGTGCGGCTCGCAGCCCGAGCTAACTACAGACAAACTTGCGTCAACCTTCGAGATGGTATACTGCAAGAAGCGTGGCACCTCAACAACTACTTCCTACGACTTTGTGGGGTTGGACTTACAGGAATTGCCAAGCGCCCCGATATGGACTCTTATGCCTACCAGTACCTAAGCCGCACAGCTACAGCTAGTGCTGTTTCAATGGCTGAGGAACTAGGGCTTCCTTATCCAAAGAATGTGACTTGTGTGAAGCCAAGCGGCACACTGTCGAAGATCATGGATACCACTGAGGGCGTGCATAAGCCACTAGGTAAGTACCTTTTCAACAATGTTACATTTAGCAAGTATGATCCTATCATTGAGAAGCTTCGTGCGGCTAACTACAAGGTTGTAAATCATCCAACAGATGATGATGGTGTTCTAGTAACATTCCCTGTCGCTTATGAGGATGTTCCGTTTGATAATTTCAACGGAATGGAAGTAAACCTAGAGTCTGCTATTACGCAGCTTGAGCGCTATAAGCTTCTACAGACTAGCTGGACTCAGCAGAATACTTCTGTAACGATCAGTTATGATCCTACGGAAATTGAAGAGATCATTGACTGGCTTCTAGCAAATTGGGATATTTATGTGGGAGTAAGCTTCCTATATCGTAATGACCCGACTAAGACTGCTAAGGATCTTGGTTATCTATATCTTCCTCAGGAGGTTATTACCAAGGAAGTTTATGATAAGTATGTAACCACGCTGCTTCCAGTAGACTTTAACAATACAGAATCATTCGATGAACTAACCGATGCGGAATGTGCCACTGGCGCCTGCCCTATTAAGTAAATAAAAAGCCCCGCTAGATCGCTCTAGCGGGGCTATTTTTATGAGGGCCATCCCTCGTATATATTGATAGCTTCAAGT
Source organism: Chloridella minuta (assembly GCA_032273045.1). Taxonomy (NCBI): domain Eukaryota; class Xanthophyceae; order Mischococcales; family Pleurochloridaceae; genus Chloridella; species Chloridella minuta. The sequence continues at coordinate 54,650 of JAUKPQ010057982.1, read as the reverse complement.
TGGCCTAAAGTTGTAGTATTATCAATTGCTGCTCTGAAATACTCTGACCTAGTTTGACAGTCTTTCTTAAAATTAAGAAGAGTCTGATACACATTTACAAATTCAGTCGAATTCATAGACACTACAGAATTGTCTTTCATAGTCCAATCTATAGTAAAATTGGGGTCTTGAACTGCCTGTAGTGCATAAAAGGTTATAGAGTTTTGACTTTCTAGAGTAGTGTCTATTCTACCTAACGGAGTTAGGCAGCCTCCGTAAAGAACGGACTGTTTATACTTTTTTACGTCTTCCCACTTAATACCTTTTAATGCTTCGAAAGATCTAGCTCTAATATAAATTATACTAGGAGAGACGAATTTGCCAGCTAATCTTATAACAATATCGGTATCCGAGTCAGAGGTTACATTGTAGCTTCCTCCATTTACCTCAACGAGATCATTGTTTATTCTTAACCAACAAGGATCAGGTAGATTACTTATCGTGCTACTTGAGACCCCATCAGATGCTATAAAATAAGACGAAACTTCTATACCCTCTACAGTAGCCGGAATTTCTAGAGAACTAGTCTCAGTATTATACCAATAATAGCCATCTCTTATATCTTGTGGAGAGCCTTCGGGGAGCTCTATTAAAAGCTCCCCTTCTGCGGTTTGTGGTGGGTATTGTAAATTGAAATAATTTAATATTACGCCACCATTGTTTATTACTAGATATCCTGCCATGTTATGTCTTCTTTATTTCCTGTACTGTCATTACAATATTTTGCAGACTTACTGCGTTAGTATTGTTAGATGATGATGCATAAATTAAATAATCGTAGTTACCTGATGTACTTACTCCAGTATCTACGAATCTTAGGTGTTGATGCATAGCATTGGTACCAGGGGTAGCATTAGCGCTATCAGCGGCTAATATGTTAATACTAGTATAACTACCTATTCTCGTATATCCATCGCTGATTGTGTATATGATAGCAGCGGAGGCATAAGTTATAGCAGTAGTCCAAGTGATGGCTGTAGAGTAGCCAGTTTTATAGTTATATAATAGTGCAACACTAACTATTTGACCACCTGCTGCAGTACCTACTTTTATACTATCACCTATATTAAATAGAGCTGAAGAATCTCCAGTTAAAGTCAGAGTTTTAGTTGCAGAACCAGCCGATGGAGCGGTCTTTCCAGTATTAACGTCTGAGAATCCGGTAGTAGCACCAGAGGTTAACTTTCTTTTAAAGATGTACGAATTATTGATTACTCCTACAGACCCTACCGTAACTCCGCAGTCTACAATTACCTTACCAGTTCCTGATAGCGCTATATTAGTAACTGTTCCTAAGGTTGCTAAAGCAGAGCCTGATCCAAGACTTACCGTAGCGGGGGTTGAGATACTGATACTAGCGGTGGAATTAGTGAGCAGCTGTGGTGTATTTACGCCTCCATCAGAGATTTCTAGATAACCACTGGTTGCATTTTTTTGTATCATGCTACCACCAATATTTAATCTATCGGTGTTGATAGTACCAGCAGTAATAACGCCCGCGTCAAGACTTGCGATATAAGTCGATGAGGTTGCGGCAGTTATTTGTCCATTTAGAGAAGGAGCTATATAAGGAGATGGGGCAGTTACTGAAGAGCCCATAGCCTCTTCCACCATTATACCTGCGTACCATATACTACAGTTATTAGTAAGATTTGCTAATCTTGCAATACCTGATGTAGTAGTTGCGTTAGTAGTAAACGTACCGCTTATTCTAGTCCATGTACTTACTGTGGCGGATGTAGTAAATGCTACAGGGGTGGTATCTGTTCCTACGTCGTTAAGTCTGAAACGTAGGCTTCCACCCACGGAAGCGGTGGTTGATTTTACGTATGCTGATATTAAATAAGTAGTACTTGGTTTTAATATTATATTATAATCTGTGATAGTTGTGCCTAGAAAAGCATATGCAACAGAAGAACCAGTATTTGAAGTAGTCAATCTAATAGAGCCTATACCGGGGATCGGTGGTGAGGTAGCATCTATTGCACTACTATATCCTGCAGTACTAGAGCTGTAGGTAAGAGTTGGTATAGTGGGCTGTTTGAATTCTGAGTATTCTACATTGGCCCTATTTATACCAGTTTGACCATTATCAACAGATGCCGGAATACCTGTGGTACTTATATTTGTCCAGCCTAATGGAGTACCAGAAGCGAATATTACTGTTCCTCCAGCATCTTTAATTGATAGCCCTGTAGAATCTATTCTATCTGCTGTAATTGAGTTGGTCTGTATTTGATTAGAAGTTATACTGTTAGTAACAATGGAGCTTCCATCTATAATTGTACGCCCATAGTTAGCATTAACGGTTGTAGAGCTTGCTACCCAGGTAGCTATCAGTATCCTATCTGCACCCGTTGCAGTACCTAATACGGTTGTGGAAGCTATTGTAGTTGCCCCCTTTACCCAGTAAAAATATGTAGTATTAGTAGCAGTTCTGGTTACAGCAGAAGTCTGTGCCGCTATATTAATATTTACTAAGATACTAGTATCATCAGTGTAACTGACTGTACCGGCTGTCCAGGTAATACTTGTAGTGGAGCTGGCAGTAAACTGTATTCCAGTAAAAGTTACTCCTCGACTACCAACACTTATTGAGTTGGCACTGATAGTATTAGCAGCTATACTACCACCTTCTATCTTAGTAGCATCTGTACCATTTCTCCAGCTAGATAACGTTGTTCCACCACTTATAAGGATCTTTCCAGGAGAGATAGTAGTAGCCGCGGGATTATTCTCTATTAGTCCTATAGGGTTACCTATACCAACACCTGTCGTACCTACTTGAATAAGAGGGTTTAAACCTCCACTTGCTGGTACAGCTATTAGGTCAGCTGTTAATTCTCCGGCCCTAATTCTATCGGCCGTAATACTTCCTGCTATAATATCAGCAGCTCCAACTGCTGCCGGCACGCCCGCGGATTGGTGTTTAGTATAAGTTAATCCCGTAGGAGTACCAGTAGTAGTTACTAAGGGAGTACCATCTGTATTCACTAGAGTGAATGATGTGGTTCCGTTTGTGGCAGATATTACATAAGTCTTAGGATTAGTGTAACCAGTTATAGAGCCTGTTCCGCCAAAAGTTCCGCTTATTATAACTACTTGCCCAATAGATATAGTAGTACTTGCGCAAGTAAATTGACCAGCAGTACCCGCAATAACTACAGTGGTTAATGTACTAGTTACTAGAGTTGAAAACGAGGTGGATACGTTTCCTGAAGTATTTTTAGACTTTAACCAGTAATAGTATAGAGTACCATTTACTAAGCTGTTTGAGTCAGCAAATCCTCCTGTTGAAGATGCGGAAGCATTAACAGTAGCAATTCTAGTGGCAGTACCTGAGTTATTTGTAGTATTTCGCCATATTTCTACACTGCTTAAATCGGAGTCTGATATATTTGTCCAGCTTAAGAATACATTTTTAAATGTAGCTACAGCAGTAACTGCAGTAGGTGGTCCAGGTATGGTAGATACAGTTCCTGAAGTTGTACTTGAGCCAGTTAAGTACGTACTAATATTTCCGTTTTTATCTACTGCTCTCACTCTAACTGTGTAGTTAGTTCCTGCATCTACAATCCATTCGTATGAAGTTGAGCTAGTTTGAAATGCTATATAAGTTGAATCTGCATTAGCACTGAGCTTTATGGATACTTCGTAGTAAGATAGGTCAGTAAGAGGTGTTGTGTCCGAGTTAGTTGTAGGCGCAACCCAGCTAGCTTTTAGCTTTACTTGTATATTACCACCAGGCAGGGTTGATGTGGAGTTAGTATATGTTAAACTAGTTGGTGGAGACGGAGCTATATTATCTAATACTGCTCCTTTTACCATTGAAAAAGTTTGAGTTATTTTTAGACCACTAAAGGTAGTTCCTCCTAGAGTAGTACCCTGCATAAGAAAATCTATTGTAGCAGTGTCTGCAAACATAGCAGATACAGCAGTGTATGATGCGGTGGCTCCAGATACTGATGGAGTTCCTGGTACTATTGAAGGAATAGTATAAGTTAACGCACCAGGAGTACCTGCAATTGTTGTTACACCCGCGCCTCCAGGAGTTGCTGATAGTGTAAATGTGGTTGAACCATTGGTTGCTATAATATAATAAGTCTTGATCCCACTCTGGCCGCTTATTAAAGCACTTGTGCCCGTAAGAATAACTGGCATACCAATTACTAAAGTTATAGAGGCGGCCGCACAGCTAAACTGTCCGGCCGTCCCCGTAATACTTACAGTAGTTAAAGTAGCTATAGTATTTGCTGTAGCACTAGTTACTGCCCACTTACCTGTGCCTGTACCTACTCCATCATAGGTTAAATTATTAACCCCTTCCAGTACAGATATCTGAGTTCCACTAGATGATGTATAAGATTGATTTAGCCCATTAGAATCAGTAGGTATAGAAACACTTGGCTTAGTAATACTAGATGTTATTGGTGAAGTACCGTTTGTTCCGTCTGCTCCCTTAATCTTTGACCAGGTATAATCAGCTTGAACCGTAGTCTCATTAGTATTGGATTTATTATACGCTACACCAAGCCACTGTCTAGTACCGGCTGTGGTGGTGCTGATATTGGTTATGGTTACACCATTATCAGCACTATCACCGTAGGCGATCCAAGTAAAATTACCCTGTGATCCAACATATTCCCAGAACGTATTAGAAACAGTGGGTAGCGTAGGAGGGGCATTACCAGTTGTGGCTAAAATACACCTCCATACTACGCCCTGATTTAAGACAGTGTTTCCAGTAATGTATGAAGTAGCTCCTGAATACTCACTGGAACTACTTATTATCTGATTAAAGGTAGTATTACCAAAATCAGTTAAACTTACTCCTGAAGTACCCGTTGGACTACTGTAATCTGAATAGTATGTTTTCATTGAATTACCTTATATCTTATCCAATAGTACCTAGTTGTACTACCTGCTGTTACGCTCGTATCAGGAGCGAATCTATCTATATAACTTTGAGATCCCGCAACTGCTAGTACCGTATCTACTAGTGTAGCTGAAGCCAGAGTAGTAGTTGAAGATCTCCATATTTCTATATAAGTATTTGATATACTAGTATCAGTTGGATTGGTCCAGCTGAGTACTATTTGATTATACTTATTTGAAGTAGTACTTAATGTACCAGGCTTTTTACCGGACATATAGCCTACTGCAGTGCCTGAATTGGTAGTAGCAGCAGTTGTCGAGCCGACTGCTTTTCTTATATTAGATAAAGAATAGAAACTGTCATCATACTCTTTTGCAACAATATCCACTAAACCATCTGGTTGATAATTTACTGACTCTATTCTGAATTTCTTCCCAGGACTTGTCCAATTATATCTTGGATAGATTACCTGTATAACAGTACCTGCAAGAAACAGAATACCATGGTATCTAACAGTCATACTAATAGATAGTCCAAATCTTGATTTATTAAGAAAACTATCTGCTAATAATCTAGTATTATAGTAATTGGTTATTCCTGGGATTGATAGATTTCCCTTCTTTGGTACGTTTCTATCTGCTTTTAAATAGTCGGAATTAAAGAAACTTACATTTCTAGCCTCAAACTTATTAGCCGGATCAGCAAATGCTGCTGTTAATGAGTTAAACGCAGATCGTGTACCTTCATCACTAAGTTGGATTTTACCTATGATATCATCCGTAGTAATAGTTCTAATGTCAGTAGTATCTATAGTTCCTGCCGCTTCTTCTACATCTAGATAGTACTTACCTGATGTATATCTAAGTATACCATTGAAGTGCTCTAGTAATGCATTGATGTTATCAAATAGAGGAACAGAAGTATCAATACCTATATTGCATTGATTTCTTGTAACATATCTTTGTGCGTGCTCGTCCCAGCCACATAATCTCCAATAGTTAATGTCATCGGAATCATATAGTGAATAACCAGAATTTTTATTTCCATTTAGCCAAGTCTGAATTGGGTTGCCTGTAGCAGGAACAGTTGGTAAAGTAATAGTGCTGCTTCCAGAACCACTTACCTTTGATACAGTAAAGCTTGTTGTTAGTGTTGTACCCTGAGTATTAGAGCTAGTTGGCTCTGTAGCTATTACTCCTGCTGTAGTTATAGTGAAGAATTCGTAGGATGAGTTATATATAATCTCGCCCACCTTCCAAGACTTCCAAGAGTTCCACTTATTTGTTAATTTACCTATAACATCTGTGAAGGTAGTTAAGTACTTTGTAGTTCCCTCTACAGTAACTGAGTATGTATCTACTGAGACTATGCCTTGCCAGATTAAGTTGCCTCCTACTACATAGTTGTATTTGTCTCCAATAAGTGCTGCAGGATTCCCAGTTGAAAGTATAGTAATATCTGATCTAGTATCACATTTTCTTCCGGCCTCTGTCCACGATGTGAGATCTATATCCTTATATGGATCTAATCCTCTACCATATGTTTTGGAAGTTACATAATCAAGTAGCTGTATAGCTGGATTTATGCTTACTCTACCATCAGCATACTTAGGATAAATTCTAACGGAGTCACCACTGGTACCAGTACCTACTGGAATGAAGTCCCAGATAGTATCTATAGTTGCAATTTTATTAGTACCATCGTAGCCAATAATCTCAGCCACCTGTACTATGCTCTTACCAGTTGTAGTGTATCTCGTTACTTCTATGAGATAACCCTTATAATAATCGGCTACTGAAGAAGCTGTAGAGGCTAATTTGATGGTATTCTTTGAAGCTAGTATGGCTCCGGTTGGTAGACCGGCTGCCTCACTGCTATAATCTGTGTATTTATAGTAAGTAGTTAAGCTACTAGAGCTGACGGCGCTTCCAACAAATATAGCATATGGAAATAGTGTTCCGCCACTTATTGGAGTATAGTCACTATTTAAAACCTGAAACTTAGCGGTAGCATTGACTGGGTCACCCTCAATTGGCATATTAGCATTTGTAGTAAAGTTAATAGCTAGGCTTGTTCCTGATGTAGTAAATCCTGTCGTTGAATAGGGAGTTGATATAGGAGAAGATACCGCTGCGCCTACAAACCGTCTATTTACTGTATCTGAGTACTCTGCACCATAAATATTATAGTTATGAGTAACCATTGTCCACTTATTACCAACGCTATCCTTCATATAGAACTTTGTTATAGAAGGCTTACCATTAACATAAGCTAGTATGGTTTCCATGGCTGTGCCGTTGTCAAAGCGGAATCTAGTATTAATATCACCATCTGGGCTCATAAATGTCCACTTGTCAACAATCTGGAGTCCAGTTGCTAAGGGTACTTCAGCCAGAGATGCGTTAATATAGTAAAGTCCTATGCCCGTTTCACCAAGTGGAAAATTATCTGATAACTCTGAAACTACAGTTCCAGATGTAGCACTACCAGTTGCTGTAGTAGGAACTACTACTGTAGTTGATGTAACGCTTGAGATGGTTTTGCTAGTGAAATTAAGCGCAGAATTCGAGGCATTAATAAGTGATATAGTTTGACCAGCTATTAATCCATGTCCAGTAGGTACAGTTATGGTCATATTACCAGCACTAATGCTAATAGTGGTGGCCGCTATGATTCCTGCCTTCTCGTCATGTAAGTAACTATAGTCGTAGTTATAGCAATCTATTACCTTACCTCTTACTACAAATTTAATCTCTGGAATAGTGGTATCGCCTTCTGCGATTTTATACTTTCCAACTATGTAAGCGGTATCTAGTAATTTATGGTTTGGTCCCCAGTACTCTGAAGTATCAGTTCCGGTCCAGTAATTATTTTGTACTCTGAAGTTTTTGGCGTAAGCAATATCACATAAAGCAGCAGAGGCGCTCTGTCCTGGCTTCCCTGTAAAAACATCTAGAGTGAAATTAATTGGTGTTGTGAGAGAGATAGACTCTCCATCAATGATACCATAATCATTATACGTTGATAAATTTGATACTGCTGAATACTGTCTTGCATACCACTCAGCTATATAATTGAAATTCCCTCTATATAGAGAATTTCCTTCTCCAGTAACATCATAGAAAAATCTAGGAAGGGCTGCTATAGATGATTGACCATTTAGAACATCTCCTCTATCAGATCTTCCTACACAAGTTAGTTGTACAGACGAATTTTGATCCGTGGTTCTAGTTACTCCTGCACTGGTGATGCCGCTCGCAGATCTAACATCAAAATCTGCCTTATCGTTACAGATCATGCTTAGGCCATCGACGTATATATCGTAGATACCACCGATTTCTCCCTCACTTAGGGCGACTGCGGCGTATACTACTGAGCTGTCATTATTTAGCGTATCAGCAAAAATAGGGATACCCTCTGCTATTCTTACTCCATAAATAACTGGGATAGCTTTAGCATTTAACTGAAAGTCGAGAACAGTATTTCTATCCTCTGGTACCATTTGTTTCTTTGTCTTGACGCTGGCGCCGATACCTAGGAACCCTTTCTTTGAACTTACGTCAATCTTTTCTACCATCACACTATATTTTGACAGTAGGTTTACTGACATTTCTGCGTGATTAAATCCTTTATCGTATGCGTATCCTGGCTTAAGAGTTGACGTAGGCTGTGGGATACCATTTGCATCTAGTGCTCTATGTGCGGAATCTGATGTAATTCTGCCCTTTACCTGAGCAAAGTCTCCCCAGTGACTAGAGAGTCCCCAAGTAACTTTAATTGCTGTCTCGGAGTCCTCGAAAGAGACGTTCTGAATAATTCCTTTGAAAAGCGGAAGAGGTGCTCCGACAATTACACCATTTTGAAAATAAGCTCTATAAATATAGACCTCTCTATTAATAAAAGAAGCATATTCAGCGTCATTCTTATTTAGTAGAATACTAATTATTTCTTCGGAAGATAGTGTAAAGGGGCAATCAGTGATTGTTCCGGCAGTTAGTACACTATCAATTTTAGAAACTCTTACTACGTTATTTGCCCTAAATGACTGTATATTTACACTAATACCGTTTACTGTTATTTTATCGCCTTCTCTAAACCCCGCTGCAAGGAAGTCATCGGTACTAGTAGGTGCTGCTAGAGCTATATCCCAGGGTCCCGTCCCACTAATAGTAGCGGTTGCCTGTATATATGCGCCAATAGCATTACCGTCTAGCACTACGCTTGTATTTGAGGTCGTGGCTTTTGTCTGTTCTTGTACTGCTCCAACACTTAGAACCTTATTTGCAAGATAAGTTTGTGGACCATTTAAAGTACCCTGTAAGTCAGTACTACCATCATCGAAACTCACATTAATACTAGCATCGGTTAGATAGGTATATCGCTGAGCAGCAGTAGATACTAGGCCGGACAGTGCATCCGGCCTAGAGGGTCTTTCAAACTTAATGAGATGAGCATATTGAAATGGCTCATTATTAACGAGCATAGCCTTTATAGGCTGCTGTGCGGTAGTTAATGGTCTTTCAGTTGTACTCATGGTTGTATTTCTTCCAGTGATAATGAGAATTGATACAGGTTATCTGCATCTAAGTCATACTCTAGAGTGTCTCCTTTTTGGATAACTCTGAACTTAGGGTTTATAAAATTAATTACTGAACCGGTGGTCACAGCTCTTGCTATAGGAGGCTGTGTCCAGATTCTTCTCTGAGTAGTCGAAGGAGCTGTTGCACCAACTTGATACGTAGTTGAATCCTCTACTCTGAGTACCTTATATACTTTTTTATGGTTTGTATCCCCAGCATCAGTGATAGTAAAGAAGTCTCCCGGACTTGGAGTTCCTGAACTTATGCCCGCCATTACAATAGTTGGAGATCCGGCTGGAATAGTAGCAGCAACTCCTGTATTTGTTTGAGAGTATGCTGTCACACCACTAGGAGTTGCTAGAGCATATGAAGCGAACGCAGTATTCTTTGGTTTGGAATGCTGTGGAAGGACGACATAGAAAGGATTTAATCTACCTCTACGACTTTCTAGAAAAGATGCCACTGGATCGAATTCATCACGGGTCATTGGATTATAGTTAATATCAAACGACCACTTATGAAAGCTGGGAGAGGCAGCTACGCCCCTCCCACTTATTGTTCTAGACACCTGGGTATTATTTTCCGAGGTAAATTTAATCTTAGCAAAACCGGGTCCTGCAGATCCCGAAGCATCTGTGGCTCCGGCGTTATTTATTTTATTATTCGGATCTGGTAACAGATCAGAAAAACTTGTAAAAGTTGCCATTATAATTTACCTACACTTGGACGAGTATAAACATTTACGTTTACATCTTCCATGAATGTCTTGCCCGAAGCGTTAGCGGCTTCTCTGAGCATCTTAATAATATTGCCTTTCTGACTTACTAGAATGTCCTGGACACCGTTTGAGTCAAGAGCCTGTATTGTGAAGTTAGCGTTGATTGGTTGTGCCATGCCAACATCATTAGCTGGTGTAACTGAGATTGGGGTATCTGGAGTAATAACTTCAGGGCCTTTCTCACCAACAACGAAGCCACGATTACCATAACCTCTCATTAGCTCACCACCGTAGGCGGAGCCTACCGTGCGGTAATTTGAGGCGCTAGTGCCTTGTCCCTCGGAGCCGCGTAGGTAACCAACTTCTCCGCCTGCGTTAGCATTTGAACCCTTAGCCAAGTCTACTGTATCACTACGCTTACCTATAGATACAGTTGAGGGCATTTCTGGAACCTTAGGAGTAATTGAACTCTCATACTGTGTACCAGAAATAATAGCTATCTGAGCAAGACCCATTGCGCCTATCATAGCGGCCATAATAGGTCCTGCAATAGGTCCCATTTTTAATGCTTCAGCAATACCAGTAGCAGTAGCAATAACGGCTTGTGCCATTGATATCTTTTTATTGGTATTAAATTGCTTTCTTGCTATTGTGTCTTTTTTCTTCTCTAAAGCCTCTAACTTAGCCACACTAGCTGCTGATTTACCGTCTCTCTTTTGCTCTGCTGCTATCTCTTTGTCTATAGAAGCTATTTTAGCATTAGAAGCGGCTGAAGTAACAGATTGTATTACACTTAGAACTGTTGAAGCTAAAGATGCTACATTTTCTAAGCTGACACCGCTACTCTCTATATCCTTAGCAAACTGTGTAATACCAGTACTTAGTGTCTGTACTCCACTAAATGCTGCTGCTACCAACTCACCTTGTGGTCCTAGCTTCTTTAATCCGTCCATAAATGGCTGCATTAAAGGAGTTGCCTTTGCCCAAAAACCAGAAACTTTATCAGCTAAATCTGCTGCTGGGAATGCGTTCTTTCGCATGTCATCTGCTGTTTGTGTTACGGCAGAATTAAATCTAGTTTTAAACTCAGTTAATGCGGCAGCATATGATTCTGGATCTAAAGGCTTACTAAATAGTTCTTCTTTTAGCTTATTTCCTATAGTGGTAGCTTCTGCAGCTAACTCAGAATTTAGCTTGGCGACCTTAGCTTTTGAGCCTTCTGTAAATGTAGATATCTCTTCTGGGGTTCCAAAAGTGCTAGCTATATACGATTTACTAAAGTTTTCGGAAGTCTTAGCAATATCTATATTAAAATCAGAGGCAGCATTGCTAGAAGTAGGTTGAGTAGGAGGGGATGTACTAATAAGAGGTGCAGTGGCTCCTGATTGAGCTGTACTGACACTAGAGGGCACCTCTCCAATTAGGGTCTTAGCCTCATTACCTACTGCTGCTGTTACTGTCTCTACTGACCTAGTAGCTGTGTTAGCTACAGCTGCTATACTACTTGTTACAGTATTCTGAGTATTTCGCATAAACTCTACATGCATGTGATCGTAGTGGTCTTTAACGCCCCATAAAACAGTTGCTCCTATTGATTTATAGTAAGCAGCTAGTTCATCCATTCTTTTCTTTTGTGCTGGGTTGTCCCACTCTACATTACCACGTCCTATATTTACATCGAATGCAGTGCCTACATAATGTCCGACCTCTCCCGCACCTTCAATACCAGCGTGTTTTCCTACGGGTGTCTGGCCTTTTAGCTCGTCAACTCTAAATCCTTGGGATTTACCATAATTAAAAGCACCCAGGGTTTTTTCTTGTCTGCTGCTAAGGTCTGGTGCGGAGGAAACTTGTGCTCTGGAGGCTTTTAGGGTATCCATAGCGGATTTTCCAAGTACTCTTTCAAGTAAAGTATCTATAGTTCCATTAAGTTTTTCTAACTCGGTAACTAAGGCTTCTGTACTAATCTTGAAAATAGATCCTAAGTCATTGACTCCGCTAAACTTTTTGTCTAGCTCTGATAAATTATCAGATAATACTTCACCAAGGTTAGGTATTACGACTTTTGTAGTGTCTTCTACTTGTGCAAATAGATTATCACCTACGGTACTTAGAGCCTTTGGAGCCTCTTTGAATACAGTTCTTAGTGTCTCTGCCGCAGCAAATATTTGAGCCACTTGAGTATCAACTCCGGTGCCTCCAACCATTTTTAATCTGGCTAGCTCAACATTAGCTGCTTTTAATTTGCCTTCAGCATTTACAGCTTCAATAGCTAATTGCTTATTACCTTCATAAGTAGTTTTAGTTATAGTGGATAACGCAGAGTCTAGCTGCTTTAGCATGATACGTTCTTCAGCTATAGCTTTTAACTTTACTGGATCTGTGCCGGCCTCTTTTTGTGCCCTTTGTAACTCTAGGTCTAGTATCTTTTTCTTGTAAGATAGTTCGAGTACTGTTTGTATTCTTTGAGCTTCCAGAAGTGCATATTCTAACTCTATGCCTTTCATTCGTATAGACAGATTCTGCTGGAATAGAGCGTAACTCTCTTTAGCTACTGTATAGTCATTGAACTTATTTATCTCTTCGGGTACTTCGAGACCTTGTCTTGCATAAGCTATCTGAGTTCTTACAGATCTAATTTGCTGTTCTGTACTTAGCAGATCTTCTCTTATTTTTGCTTCTTGCTCTATAACTTGTAAAGCTTTTTGCTGCATTTGAATGCCGTCGCTTAGAGTATCAAATCTAGCTTGCTCTACTAACTGTAATCTAAGGTCAAGTAACAATTCGGCATCTTTTAGTTTATAAGTTTGTTGTAGTTGTAATAATGTAGCGTTTACTAAGTTTAGTTCAGCATCCAGCATTGCTAAACTCTTTCCTTGATAGTTTCCTGTACTTATTGCTGCTTTTAGGCTCTCTCTTCTGTTTATTAAAGATTGTGCCTGCTGCTTAGTCTCTAAGTTTAGATTCTCTCTATTAGTCTTTAATTGTAGTTGAGATATGTTTAACTGAGTTAGAGTATTTTGAGAGATACTAGAGGTTAGTTTTAGTTCTTTCTCTCTTAGACTTGATACTATTAACTGCTGGGCACCTACTTCCTGCAAGAAGCCACTAACTATATCCATATCTAAGCCTAAATCTCTAGCAGCCTTTTCTGCTTTTGATAGTTCTCCAGCAAATAGAGTCGCTCTGTCAGAGCCTAGAGCAGTAATGGAGTCGTCAATTCCCCTTAATTGTAGGCGTAATGCCTCAACACTAGAACCACTTGAAGTTGCTGTTTGTCCTAGTTTAGTTAATCGTTCTTCTGTTACTTTAATAGATTTATCAATGGTTTCTATTTGTGCCTCGGCCTGAGTATCGACTAATCTGAATTTATCTGGTCTATTTGGGTCCGATCTTTCTTCTCTATACCTACGATTAAACTCTTCTGGAGCAGTGATACTACGATCCACTACGTATTTGTTTGCCTCGGCCGTCTGTCTAGTCAGTTTCATAGTCTCTAACTGGTTATTTAGATACTTTATCTGACTCTTATTTAGTTCATCCTGCGCCTCTATTTCAGCATATTTTATTTCAAGAGCAGCTCTCTGATTTTTTAATTGATGAATTTGTAAGTCAATTCTTTTAGCTTCTAGATTTTTTATTTTCTCGGCTTGTTCGTCTTGTAATTGAGCCGATTGCTTTGTTTTACCTAGATATGTATTTACTCTTTTATTACGAGCCTCTTCTAGTTTTATTATATTTTGTAAAGTTCTATCTTGTGACTGTAAATATTCAAAATTTGCTTGAGCTTGTAATACTGCTTTTTCTAATAGCGGAGCTGCTTCTGTAAGTAAATCATTCCTTGTTGTTGTAAGTCGATTTACTTCATTCTGTAAATTTTTATCGTCCTTATTATTAGATAATAATTTCTCACTAAAGGCTAACTGGGCTTCTGTAGTTCTTAACACAGATACTTTTTTCTGAGCTTCACCATCTAGCTGGGATACTGATGCGTCCCCAATCTGAAGTAATTGAGCGGAGTATGTTTTTGCATCAATTGTACCAGTTTTAAACTTATCATTTAGATCTGCCATAGCCCCTACAGTTTTGCTAAGACCAGCTACCATGTTGTCATACGGAGTGCTCTTGACTGCATTTAATCCGAACTCTACTGAAGCTTTATCTAGTTCTTTATAGGCATCCCTCAAGCTGTCTAGAGTTGGGGTTAGGGGGCCATACTTACCTTGCAAATTCTGTAAGGCCTTCGCCATTAGATCAATTCTTTTTGGTTCATTAGCTTTCTGAAATTCTTCACTTAAAATAGTAGAGTTAGCTATATCATCCTGTATATTTTTATACCCAGTAGAATATATGGCTGCTAATGACTTGAATTCTTCTGAATCTTGCACATTAGCAAAACTAAAACCTCTTGATCCTTTTAATTTATTTTGTTCTGCTGCTACTTTTTCCAATCCCTTAGCTAGAGCTTCGGGTGCGTTTTTGGCCTGCTGTATTTTAGAGTAACTATCTACTACTTCATTAACAGTATTTGATAGGGCTCTTAGAGCATCACCAGTTTCTGCTGCATTAGATGTTTGATCCTTGAAGACTTTACTGATTCTTATACCTGTTGCTTCAGTTCTTTTTAGTATCTCTTCATTATCTTGTAAGGCCGATTTTAACTGCTCATTCTCTTTGGTACCAGTAGCCCAGTTCCATATTTGTGGGCCAAACTCAGATATTAAGTCTACTAATAGTAAGATCTCTCCTATTATTGGTATAGCAGCAGCAAATGCAGTTCCAAAAGCTTTCACGCTAAGAGTGAGTCCTCTTACGCCTCCTTTCAGGAAGTTTATCATACCTCCGGCTTCAGCAATAGATAATTTAACAGCATTGAACGCGGCTCCAACAGATTTAATAGGAGCTTTAATAAATTCTTTAACTTTATCTGTTGCACTTGCTAAAGCGTCTCCGATTCCCCAAAAAGCGCCTTGCTTTCCACTATCAGGGCTGGCTTTTTCGGCTCTATCCTTTAATTTTAAAGCAGCAATATATTCTAAAACAGATAATTTTAGCTGTTTATAGGTACTTGTTATCTGTAGATTTCCAGCGGATTCTAGCATTGCACTTTCTGCATTTGCTGCTCTTTGTAGCCTTACTGCTGATTTTTCTTCTAATCTTGCTGCTATTACTCGTTTTCTGCCAAGTATGCTTGCATTAGTCTGGATCTCGTCCGTATCTTTTAGCTTTAATAGTTGATCCTTCTGTTGCTGAAATATATCAACTAATTTTTTAGCGTCTTTTTCTTTATCAGTTGTTTGAGTCTCCCCTGCTATCTTATTGTAATAAGCTAGAGATCCTGTGACACTTCTAAGTGCTTTATTATACTGAGTAGTAGTAGCGGTTCCTTTACCTAAATCTTCTACATATTCTTTAAATAGCTTTCCATTTTGATTAATGACCTTAAACTGTTTTAACTGATTTACGGCCGCCTCTCCTGCTACTTTTGCTTGTTCCTTTGTAATTCTTACATCATCAGTTCTTTGTGTGGCTAACTTACCTAATGATTCTGCTGATTTTTCTGCAGCAGCCCCCATCCCATATAAGCTAGGTAGTAATTGTTTTGAGACTGTTCCTGCAAATATTACTAAAACTGATAATAGTCCTAATGAGCTATTGGATAGATACTCTACAGCACCTCTTAAAGGAGCGAAACTATTAAGAGTATTTAAAATATCTGTTGTTAAATTACTAAAAGCAGCTCCAAGCTGATCATATACGTTTACACCAGCTTCTTCAGCTAGTCCACTAAATTTTCTTTCTAATTCTTCAGATACTGAAACTAGGTATCCTTGTCTTTTTTCCATATTAGATAAAGCGCTTGGAGCTTTACCTAACGTTAAAGCATATGCTCTTGTTGCCTCATCTAATTTAGTTACTACACCAAGCTCGTCTAATAGTTCTGGCTCTAACTTAGTCACGCCCTTAAGTACTCGATCAAGTGAGTCTGGTAAATTTCTACCAAGAGCAATTGATGCATTAGAAGCACCTGCAGTTAGTTTCTGTAAATCAATGGAAGAAATGCCAGAAGCCGCTCCCTGTGCTGCCGCTCTCATAGAGTCTTCGGCACTTATAGCACTATTGGTAACCTCTCTTAAAGCATTAGCAGTTACTGTCAGTGTTCTACCAGTTCTCTCACCTTGGATTTCTAGTCCCTTCATTAGCTGCTCTACTTGAGCAGCATTACGTAATGCGCTGAATCCAGCACTAACAGCAAAGGCGTTAGTAGCTAGCGTTGCGTACGCAGCTACTAGTCCACTATTATCGCCACCCACTGTCTCTATTAATTTGGACATGCTTCTAGCGGAGTTGTTAGCACTAGCAACCCCGCCATTTAAAGCATCTCTATGTTTATTGGCATTCTTAGTTGCACCTGCTTGAGCTGTACTAAGATCCCCTACTGCCTTACCGGCCTTTCTTATATTTTTTTCCGCTAGTACTAAAGATCCGTCTTCACGAACCTTAAATACCATAGTAAATTCTGCGCTATTTGCCATCCTATTTCTTCTTGACGGAATCCCGTGCCTTTTTCATTTGATCCGCTGATCTCTTTATGAGACTAGCATCAAGCCTTACCAAGGCCTCTAGAAAAATATCTTTCTCAGTCACTCCTACTACTTCCATGTGTAGTGGTAGCGCTACGTAATCTTTTCCCATATAGCCTATATCGGGATAGACTCTATCGCCTAGTCTATTAAAGACTTCTATAGCTTGTTGTAAAGGTAGCGGAAAATCCTCATAGTCAGGAGGGCATTTAGCTTCAGATGGTTCCTGGCCCATTTGTTCACACATGGCCAGGTACCTATCTTTTGTCATGCCTATATCTATATTATTCTGCCACTTTTCCAGTCGCTGCCACATTAGCTCCCTTTGGCTCTGTACGAAAGTTCTCTAGATCGAACACCGTATCATTCACCCAAGTGTCAAACTCTGATGAGTTAGTAACTAGTAGCTTGGCGTTATCTTGTGAGTATGGAAGCTCTTTTTCAGGATCAACCTTTGAAATATCCACTAGTACGAAATCCTGTAGGAACTTGTACTTGAATCCTTTCCAATTCTTGATAGTAGCCTTGGTAAACTCTGAAATGAACTTTTCTTCATTTAGTTCCTCTACAGGCTTACGTGTGTTCTTGTCATACTTAGTAACTAAGCAACGCTTACGTAGCGCTGTTAATTCGGGCCGAGAAAGGTTTACTACTTCTACTTCGAAGCCTTCGTAGCCTGGGTATTCTACCCATGCTGACTTTGTGTCGACCATTAGTTCACTTAAATTCATTATTACTCCTTAGTTGATTAGAGCTATTAGACCACTATTTGCTGGAACGCTGAAGTTCATGGCTGTGGCTGTCTTAGCGGTTTTGTAAATTGGCTCTACTATAGTAGAGTTAGAATTGAGTCTGAAATCGTAGACTCTGTTTATTAGCTCTTCGAAATTCAATCTTCTAGTAAATACCACTGATGGTAGAGTGAATCTCAAAAGAGGATTAGTTGCTGAGTATCCCAGATAATAAATACTAATATCTACAGGAGAGCTTGTGCTAGTATCAAATAAAGTATCTGAATTCTGGGATGTAATAA
Organism: Chloridella minuta; assembly: GCA_032273045.1. Lineage (NCBI taxonomy): Eukaryota > Xanthophyceae > Mischococcales > Pleurochloridaceae > Chloridella > Chloridella minuta. The sequence continues at coordinate 36,820 of JAUKPQ010057982.1, read as the reverse complement.
ACTGAGTTATAGACCCAGATAATGTTCTTCCTTGTAGTACATAAGAGTCTGGGTACATCATCGTGCTAGTAACAGCCTGATTAATTGTTGTGTACCCGTTCCAGTTTATATCATTCTTTAAATCCATATGAACTGCCGCTATGCTATCCAGCGTTACATTTGATATGGAGATATTTAGGCGGTCTATTGTTGTGTAAGTCCTATCAAATCTACTTTCAGCATCTGCTAGTCCTGGGATTCTTGCTGGGCCTCCTACGTTACCAAATTTGGCTAATTTTGATGCGGTTCCAGATACCGATACTGTTAATACTGCTCTCATTTCTATATTGAAAGCCATAGATTCTACGATGCAATTATTTAAAACATAAATAACGTTATCGGATTGTATATATAGATCGAAGGAACTTAGAGTTCCACTAGAATAATCGGACCCTAGATTTAAGATTACGGGAGGATATCCTATGTTAGGAATAGGGGTAGTAAAAGAAAAATTAGCTGGATTTGCTTTATTGACCACTGCATGATCGTGCAAGTCAGTCAAATTATGTAGCGTTTTTCTTTTATAGCCTTGCTCGTCAAAGGTTTGAGAAGCAGTTATATCTGAATATAGGTCTATACGGTGGGTCGCACCAGAATATACTATATAGGCTTTTGCGTTCTTTTTAAAGTTGTACATATCTTACACGAAGGGGGAGCAAAATTCCTTCTGCTCCCCCGAGTTTCTATAATTATAGAATGGTTGGTCCTTAAAGTCAAGAACTATTTTTGTATTAGGATACGTAGCGAATTCTTGTTAATTCGTCTGTACCACTAATGGTGCTTGGTAGAGCGGTGAAGTTAACCTCGAATCCGATTACATCATCAATGTTAACAGTTGGAACTTCTAGGTGGCACTGTCCTAGATCGAACATAATACCTGGAGAAGCTGGGTAACCTGCTGTACCACCTCTACCACCAACAAAGAACTGTAGCTGGTGCTTATTGGTAATTAGGTTTGTAGCAGTTAGAAGATCCTGATATAGATCAATACTTCCGTTAGTTAGTTCGTCTGCATAGCAAGTGAAGCTTCCGCTGACTGAACGAGTTCCTGTTACGTGACCTAGTGGTGTATTAACTACGCCAATTGACTCTGGAGTTAGGAAGGTCATATTATTACTAATAGTGATGCTTCCACCAGTTAGTGTAATACCATATGTCTTAGCATTACCAGAGTTAATACCAGGGTTAGTACCTACAATGTTTAACGCAGTTAGACGGTTACGAATCATGTTAGTAGTTGATGTTACACCGTTCTGAATTAGAGTATGTGTAGTGGCAACTGACTGATCTGGGTTAGTTGCTGATCCAGTAAAGGTCCAGCTTGCCATTTCGTCAATCTTTGTTCCCATTCCTGAGAATGAGATTGTGGTAATACCATCAATCTCAAAGTTAACAGTAGCCTCATTAACGCAGCAGTTATCAATCTTATAGATTGTTGTAACGTCCGATGCTGTGTAGGTATCTGCTGTACCAGTGTGCTTAGCCGCACCAAGAACAAAGTATAGGTCAAAAATACCTAGCTTTGTCTTGTTTGAAGAAGCTGCATAGAAATCTAGCTCGGTAGCATTAGTGTTGAAGGTAGCTGATACTGCTTTAGCTGACGTAGGAGTTACGACACCTGATACTGTTGATGGAACTGCGTAGCTTACTGTAGTAGCGGTTGCACCAGTTACAGTGAAAGTACCGCTTGCTGCAGTTGTACCTGTTGCAGCTGATAGACCGGTTACGATGATTCTATCTCCAACTGTGTAGTAAGTACCTCCAGTAGGTGCTGCTGTAGTGAATGTAGCAGTTAGAATATTATCAGCTGTACCACCAGTTACTGAGATAGTAGCTGATGTAATAGCTAGGCCGGCTGCTAGACCAGCAGCTGGAAACAGTGTTGTCTCCGCTAGCATTGAGTGCCATAGTACTTCTTCTGGAGCACGAACAACTGAAGAAGCTGATGTTGGGCGGGCGTATAGATCGAAGCTCCACTCAGCTGGTGCTAGTGAGTCGTTGAAGGATACCTGCCCACGGCGGCTGTTACCTGTAAGGCTGGCCATCTCGCTTAGAGTCACTTGGCTTGAATTTGTTGATTGACTGAAAGAATATCCATTAAGTACTGGGAGCACCCATACGTTAGCGGTTCCTGAACCGGTGTACTGCACTGCGTACACCTTTGTATCTCTGTTGAAGAAGAGGTTTGTATCACCTACTGCCATTTTAATCTCCTAAAGTACTTATGCGTACTTTACTTGTAGGGTCATCTCTCCAACTCCTAGTGGTGATAGAGCTCCCTGATCTGTGTCTATGTATGTTATAATAATATCTCTTGTAGAGTCTGTATTACCGGAAGAGTCGACGTATGCCAACCTGCCATTTCTGTCTATGATTAATTCGACGTCTTCCAGTAATTTCTCTAAAGCAAGAGTGGAATCTTCTTCGTTCACATATGCGCGAAGAGTGAGGTCTAAATATCTATCTTTCATTCCTCCGCCTTGGTGGACGATAGACTCTGCTCCAGCGACTAAGCATATACACGGGAACTCTTGGATCTCGTCCCAGAATCTCATCTTAGGGTATGCTTGTTCGCCTAAATCTGTTGAGTAACCATTAGCGTAGCTAATAGTTTTTAGTTTATCAGTAAGAGCCTCTACAATAGAGCTCCTACGTGTTCTATTTGTAACCATTAGGCTCTCCTTGTGTAGAACCTACCAATTGCCATCTCCTGTACGATCTCTCTTACGGATTTATCAACTAAGGCTCTCGGGTCTCTTGCTGGCGTATTCCATGGTGATTTACCTAAAGTCCTATCAAATACATCGTAAGGATTTCTTTGATAATCAAAGACTATACTGGGGTATCCTTCTTTTGTAGTCTGTACATTTACTACTTTAGCACTATCTGCAAGTCGGCCGGTTCTATAAACCAACCCTGGGGCTCCCATGTTATGCTCTACTTGTTTTGGTAGTTTTCGATTAATAATAGCTACAAGAGAAGCCCAATTAACTTTTTGGGGCGTATCTTGCTTAGAAATAGACTTAGCTTTTACTTTTGAAAATTGTTCAGTACCAGAAGACGAAGTAGTAGTACCTTGAATGCCTCTCTTAGCAGATGTTTTAGAAGAGGACGCCTTCATAACTTTTTTAACTTTAGCTCCACTAGCCTTAGCAGTATCTGTTAATCTAGAAATTGCCACATCTAAAGCACTAGAAGAAGTTTTTGTAGTGAATAAGTTTGTCTTATTAAGCAGATGATTCTTTACTTCCATACTTAGTGCATTTAAAAATGCTCGCTCTCTGCTGGAATCACCTTGATTTCTTTTGGCTGACTCTTCATTTAATTTTAATGTACTTGTAAACTCTTTTAATAGTTTGCCAGCCTCGGCTTTAGCATACGTAGATACTTCTAACTTTAAAGATGCCCTTTCTTCTTTAGAGAACTTTGTACCCTTCAATACTTCTAGAGCTCCTCCAGCTTTAGACAGGCTACTTAGTATTTCTGCCTTTCTTCTAACGCTTACTGAGCCCTGCTTTTCGTGCCCTAATTGGAACAATCCACCGCCTCTTACTTCTTTACCAAATTTGTTAATATACTTATTACCATATAGAGCTTTATCTAGTTCCTCTGTATTCTCAGCTAAAAATATATCTAGTAAGATACTATCACGTAAGTCTGGCAATAGTTTGCGAGTTCTTACATTATTTATAGAAGTGAAAACATCTATTAGACCTTTACCAGAGGCTTTGACTCCTCCTGTAACTCTTATAGTAAATGATGAATTGGAACTACCCTTAAGAAATGTTATTGTAGCTTCCCCTTTATACTTCTTGTATGCTTCATACAAGCTATTGGTGTAGTTAGCTATTAAAGTATTTAGTACCTGCTTTCTTCTATTTATTTCAGCAGAGGAGGGGTTGCCAACTGTATTAATAAGTTCTTCTAATTGGTACAGAGCTTCTTTATTTAAGCTATTAAGGTCTACTGTGAACTCGTGCTTATAAGAATTTAGAGTCTCTCTTAGAGTACTATTGGCTTCTATCTGTTTAGTTATATTATCTACTATAATAGATAAATTATGCTTAGACATTACGGTACATATCTAATATTCTAATGATATGAACAGGCCATTCTGTAGCTAGTGCACCGACTCTGCTGTTGCTATTATCAATAGAAGTATTTCCGATTGAGCGCTTCTCTTTGTACTCTTCTTTAACATACATATGAACTAAATCTAGGCAGGCCATTCGCAGATCAAGTGGGACAGTCGCATATCCAGCCTTGTAAGTAACTCTTGCTGCGCCGAAACCAGAGGGCCAGTATGCAGATCCCTGAACATATATGCAGTCTACATCTACATCAACATAGTACTCACTAGAAGACATTATCGTGTATGGCTGATCGTAAGCGCTTCTAGTCTCTACGCTCACTACTTGTACTATAGGCCACTCGTTTAATTGTAATGAGGATTGTCCCTCTTTTACATTAAAAGTCTCTACATATGGAGTAGTGTAGTAATCTATAATAGAGTGGCCCACGAAAGTTCTTACAAGAACATTTACAGAGTCGATAATGTACTGTAGTTCAACATCGGCATCTGTCTTAGTAATCTTCTTGTATGTTTTGTAATCTGTTAAGGTTACTAATGGTTCTCCCATGGTATCTCCAAATAAGAAGGGGGCTGCTGGTAGCAGCAACCCCCTCCTCGGTTAATTTAAAAATTAAGCTGGATACTTTAGACCAACAACTGCTGGAGCATCAGTGATGATTTCACGGAAACCTAGACGCTGTGTTGTTGTTAGTACTCTGTACTGGCTTTCAACTAGGTACTGGCTTTCTACAGTTACGCCGCGCTGACGTGTAACAATGAAGTTACGTACGTTAACAGCTAGAGCTGCGTAAGTTCCTTCTGCACTGCTGTTTGCGAACTCATCGGAAACTAGTACTGATGATCCGAAGATCTGACCAACTTCACCATTCATCTTTGTTGCAATGTTACCTACTAGGTTGAAGTCCTGGAACTCTGAGTCCTGTAGTAGATCGAAGTATGCAGTCTGTGAAACGATGTAAACAACATCACCTGGACGGATACCATACTTACCCATCTTCTTACGTAGAGCAAGTAGAGCCATTGCAGTAACGCTCTTAGTATCGGTGTTTGGTGTTGCCTGGTTTACAGCGTTGCTGTTCATGATATAACGTGCAGCAGCTGTGTTAGCATATGTGGTTAGACCACCTAGACCTGTCGCCATCTGAGCTGCAGGATAAGCAGCGTTCTGAGCAGCGGCACTAGCAATGAATGCTGCGGTACCAGATGTTCCTGATGTTGCCTGGTGACCACCATGAAGAATTAGGTTCTCAACGCCACGAGCGTGCTGACGAATCATAGCCTCACGTAGTAGTGGAAGAATAGGAATAATTGCATCCTCTTCTGTTTCGTTAGCTAGGTAGCTCTTAGCAACCATCTTAATGGTACGAAGATCAATTTCTCTTAGTAGAATACCTGAGCCTGAACCTGCACCTGCTGTACCAGCGCGCTCATCTAGTGAACCTGCCTGATATGTGCCTGCTCCGCTACCTACTGCGTTGCTGATCTGTGCATAGCTAGTATCTGGCATGATTGGTAGAATCATGCTTGCGGTGTTCATTTGGATTTCGCGGAATAGAGGAGCTAGAACTAGCTCTAGTTGGATTTCACGCTCAATGTTAGTTGAAACTTCACGCTCGAAGCTGTCGCTTGATACTGCGATTGAAGACATGGTATTTGCCTTCTGCATAACGTCCTTAGCGAAGTTTGTGTCATATCCCTTTCCAGTGATACGTCCTAGTAGGAATGCCTTTTCCATGTCTGGAAGTAGTTCAGTCTTCCATGAGTCTCCTCCGCTGCGATCAGCAAATACGCGCTTGCTGTTAGCAATTGCTTGTAGTTCATTTGACTTCTCTGAAATTTCAGTACGTAGACCCTCTAGCTTTGTCTCTAGCTCGGTCTTGTCGTCCTTGAAGCGCTTTTCCATTTCCGCATAAAGCTTTTCTGATCCGGTCTCAAGTACCTTAGCTACGATCTTATCTTCTGCGGCCTTAGCGTCTGCAGCCTTTGTAGCTTCTGCAGCTTCTAGAGCTTTCTGAGCTGCTAGAGCCTCTAGTACTGCCTTCTGAATTGCTTCGTTTGTGTTAATTTCGTCCATTTTTAATTTCCTTGACGCCTTTTTAGCGCCCTCTGATGAGCCTCCGGTTTCAGCGAGAGGCTGACCACCTAGAGCATTTTCAAATTGTTTTCTAAAAGTTAGATAATCATCTTGATTATCGAATGATTTAGCTACAGAGAATGTAGCGTCTTGGTTACAAGGTACTGATACTACAGATACTTCTAGAAGCTCCGCATCTTTTATTATTAGTCCATCACTTTCCTTGTTGTAGTCTGCATCCTTAATTAGGAAGCCAACGGAAAAGGTAGTTAGAACTCCTTCTTTAACAAGATTATAAACATCTCCAGCACTCTTACTGATAATACCCCTAATTCTCAGACCTTTACTGTCTGTACCCATTTCTACAACTTTACCTATTGGCTTGTCATAGTTATGGTTGAATAAAAGAATTGGGTTAGACTTATAATTGTTTAGTCCGCCAGATTTATTCCATGCAGAGGCTAAAATCACATCTGCTGAACGATCAACAGAGACTGTGCTTGCATAGCCATCGATCTTTAACTCTCCTTCTCCTGCATCTACTGCTTTGATCGTAGAGTCAAAGGTGAACATCTTAGTTACTGGCTTATTCATACTAAGAGAGATCATTTGACCGTCTAGATTTGGTGTATCGTCTCCCATTTCTACTTCTCCAGAATCGTCACTGCTATTATCATCAGCGTCTAATTCCCAGCTTGCACAAGTTCTTATGCTAGTACAAGTAATATCCCACTTAGTACAATATCCACTCTCCGCTGTAACATCTGCCCACTTAGGTGTGACAGGTAAGTCCGAGGCTTTGAAAGTTGAGGACTTTAAACAGTCTAGAATCTTTGGTGAGTTATTATAATACTCACAATTTTGGCATTGACGAACTCTAGCCTCCTCTGAGGAGACCATCCATTGTTCGGCCATATAATTCCAGTATGTATCACTAGGTGCAGTAGGGTCTGCGGGACCTAAGTTAGCTTGTTGGATACATACTAAGTGATTGGCTATATTAACCTCAGAATCTTGGGTCGCTGCAGGGCAGGACGCGCCAAATTCTGTATTTATGTCTTCTTCGTCAGTGAAATCTTTGGTATAGTCTATACTTTTACCTTCAAGACGATCTAATGTTTCTGACTTTGCTCTAGCCCATGTCTGGCCGGGGTCTCCACCCCAAAGTGCCCAAGCAACTCTACCCTTAGAAGGATAACCAGGTTCTCCGGGACTAAAACCCTCTCCCTGCTTATCTACCTCGTGTCTACTGAAGAAACTGTGCATCCTGCGTACTGTACTTGGAGATAGTTCCTGCTTACTAACTAGTTGCCTAGCTCTTGCAAGTCCTACTGCTGTACCACCTGGGTTACCTTCTTTTCGCCAGTCTAGTGCTTTTTGAGCTTCTTTGGCCATACCATCGGTAGGAGTAAGATCAATTTCTTCTCCACCTACTTTAGCCATCGTTAAGCTCCTTTAGTCTTTTGGACTACTGGCTCAGCTTTTGGCTTCTCTTGTTTAGGTGCTTCTACTGGATCTGGTTCTTTAACAATATCTACTTCGATGCTATAGTTACTAACATCTCCGATCATGTTAAGAAGTCTACCCCAAGACCCAATGGTTCTCTTAATTAGCACAAATCTAATTGGAGCATCCTCTGCGTTTTTATACTCTTCCATGGTCATTGCTCCGCCCTTAGAGGCAAAATAAGCACCAAGTTGAGAAACTATATTTTTTCTTGTTGTCATTATTCGTTTCCTGTATTATCTTGAGGCCTACCACCTTTCGAAGGATCTGCAGCACTTCCAGCTACATTTTGTGGCACTCTAATATCGTCATGACCACCTAGTGGTGCTCTTCCCATGCCCTCTCTAGCTTCATTAGCGGTTAAGATACCGCCGTTTACTAGTGTAGAGTAGAATGCTGCTTCGTCTCTGAGTTCTGGTTGTAGTGCTGGAATACCAGCTACATCCTCTTTGATCTCGAACCCAAAGAACATTTGGAAAGCAGAGTTCATCTTCTTAATTATAGGTATAATAGTCTCTAGATAATATAATCTATGATTTGGTCTTAGATTAGCATTATTACCACTGTCTACTAAAACTGGCGGTACACCTAGAGCTTTTAGGATTACTTTTTCGTTAGACTCAATAGATGCAGCAAAATCTAGATCCTTAAAACTTACATTAGTAAGTGGATCTACTTCCATACCGCCATCTAGGATTAGTGGACTTCTTCCACCTGATTGAGGTCTATATGAGGTTTTCCAGTCTTCTTTCATTCTTTCTTTAATACGGTGACTTAGTACGTCAGGACTTCTAATTACTAGTCCAGGTACTGCGCCGTTGGTAAAGAAATTATCTTGGAAGTCCCTCATTGACTTCATCAGCTTCATTGTTCGTAGAGCTGGTCTAAGTCTAGAGGCTCCTCTGTATAAAGATCTTGAGCTGTTGTCTTTTATATGAATTATTTCATCTACCTTAAAGTCTACTGTTCCCTGAAAAGTGTATTTTTCAACATATGTCTTTTCATCAGAATATATAGTTACCTTATTAGCAGGTAATTGATATAAGTATGCTCCATCATAGTATATAAAAGCATTCCCGTCTAGTATTAGATCCATAACAATGTTACGTCTAAAAGCATGCATATCTTGGTAAGGATTTGGTTGAATATTTAATAATGTTTCAACCGTTTTTCTCTTTACTCCAGATACTTTTGGAAATCCGATTTTTTCAGTTCCTATCTTAAAATTTATTTCTGCGGCATCGTCAATAATCATATTGACCGCCCTATTAACGATTTCTAATGATTCGTAATAGTTAATATATACCTGTTCTGGTTCAGTCGTAGGACTCTGAGGCTCCATATAGGAGATCCAGCGCTGACCAGGATTTAATTTCTCAACTAGCCAACTTCCTAGCTTCATATTTCTCCTTTTGGATTTTTACCCAATTTTTCTGCTTCTCAGCAGTAGAAAGAGCTGGATCCTTACCATAGACACTGTGAAGCTTCAAGTGATGCTCATGACATAACGTTACAGTTTGGTGATAGACTTTATCTTCTTCTTCATGTATAAATTCGTCTCTGATCTTCAAGATGTCATCTACCACTTTAACTGTATAACCTTTTGATTTACACCACTTATTAAACAATGGGGTCATCGTGTAATAATGGTGAAAATCAAGAGAGGTTGTTGCTTCACAAATTTCACATTGAGAACCTTTATCGTATCTAGACTTTGCTCGGTCGCGAACATACTTAATTGGGTCGCGAAGCAGAGTTGTTGCTGACATTTTTGTCTCCTTTGTATTTCTGCAATTATATTAGTTTAGTACTCAAAAGTCAAGGTGCAAATTACCCTTGGTACGAAAATAACTCGTTAAATAAAGTAACCTGCGTCTATAAGTTGTGTAACTTCCTGAATCATAGTAGTGTTACCTACTTTTTTAGCAACTCCGTTACTATCAGTTAGGTATGTTTCTACATAGTTACCGTTTTGCACATAATAAAATGCATCGGGTACCAGAGTCGTAGGTAGTGTTAGTACCTTATAAAATCTTACTGCTGCCATTTTATCACCATGCTACTGAGTCCCACACATAAGTTTCTACAGTAAATATAGCTGTAGGGGTTATGGTGCTAGGACCGCTTGATGGGTAGACTTGATCTAGGCTTCCTAGTGTCCTCTTATCTGAGTGTAACCAATCTATCTGGGCTGGGAGCGTATAAACGCCCCATTCTATCTTTGCCGCAGGCTCTAGTCTATCCAATAGCTCTATCATACTACGCTTTCCTTGATAGTTACTTTTTTAGGCACCCCTTTAAAGGTTAAGCTGGATACTACATACTCGAAGTTAACATAGTATATGCCGGGGGCTAGAGAGTTCGTATTTGCTAGAGTAAATAGGTATCCCTGAGTTACTTCTGGGCTAGTGTAATCGGAAACGGAAAACGTTGCGAGTACGGGAGCGGACTCAAGAGGAACTTCGCCTCTTTGTGACGCTTTGATTACGGCTGTTACTCCTGAAATAAGTGACTTTGTGCCAGTTACTACAGCAGGAATAACCAGGCTTTCGCCTTGATATATAACATACATTAAAAACCTCCTGCGCTAGTTTTATAGCTATAAAGCGCGTACCTAATAGCGTCGGCCATGTGGGACGCTTCATTGTGTAGTGGCTTTTCTTTTTGTAGGCTCTGATTTGGATCCCACTGATATTGGTCTGTAGCATATAGTACGTGCTTTAGTTCTGGATCAATAATGATTCTATCATTATCAGCTAGGGAAGCTACGTATCCTATACCATCTAGTAAGGACTTCTTTGCATTAGTGGTTGGGATATCATATTCTTGTGCAAAGTCATAGCGCTGCTGCTGGTTAGCGGAGTCAATATAGATATAATCTATGTTCCACTTATCCATTAGAGCTCGAATATTCTTAGCGTGCCCGGAAGTTACTTCTTCATTATCTAGATACTCATCTAGGATATAGAATTTCTCATCTTCCCAGTTGAATGCGATAACGCACATTGCGGTAGGGTCTCTGAACCCAAGATCGAGTCCTGCAAACACATCGCACTTCTTAAGGTTGAGTTCGCGACTAAATTCAAATACGCATTCGTCTTTAATCTGCCAACATTTACCTTCGAAGGTTGAGAAGTCTGCCTCATATTCCTGTCTAAACTCTGCGTCAGACATTGTTTTACGAGCTTCAGCTACGTCCTCTTCTGACATTCTAGGATTATCTTTGTAGGTCGCTTTTACTGAGAACCACTGGGGGAACTCGTCAGAGAATCCTCTGTCAAATAATTTTGAGAACCAGTTATTCTTACCACGAGGGGTAGAAATAAAGAGTGCTTTTGAGTTTGGCTTATCTAGAGTAGGTCTTAGCGACACGTTGAATGCATCCAGTCCATCTGTGAGCGCGGCTTCGTCAAAGATAATAAGATCGTAGGAGCGCCCTACGCAGCTATCAACCTGATTAACCGAACCGATTCTGATTGTGGAGCCGTTAGATAGCTCAATAACTCTGTCTTTTGCGTTATCTTTAGCAACCTCTAGATTGAATTTCTTAATAAGAGCTCTCTGTAAATCAAATGAAATACTAGAAAGATTATAGTTAGGTGCCATGATTAGAACATTGGAGCCAGGTACTAGTGAAACTACCTGGCCCACAACGTTTGCAATATAGGTTTTACCCTGACGGCGAGACAGAGCTGCGCACCCAAAGCGGTATTTGGGATTGTTTATTCCATTTATGAGAGCTATCTGAGAGGGTAGAGGATCAACCTCTAGTTCTTTAAGGTAGTTCGCGATTGGAACCCGCATAAAAGCGCCGGGATATTGTACAATTACATCCGTAGGGATGTCAGCTCTGCTTACTATCATTAATTCAATTCCTTAACTAAAGGTCTTTACAGCTACATAGTTTAATGTTCCCGAAGGTGCATTGGTAATTATAGCTCGCGCAAGTTGTGATCTTACATTGGCTACTGTTAGCTGTACCGTTGAGCTTGCTACCGCTGTTAGTGTAGAAGCCGAAAGATCATACCAATTAGTTCCATTGTCATCTGATCCCTGTAACTTAAATATTGGAGCAGTGGTAAGAGCACCAGCAGATACTATAAGTTGAGTATTACCCCCTGGGTTACCTCTTGGACATACTGTAGTGGAGTACCCGCTTCCAAGCTCATTAACGGTGAAAGTAAGACCAACCAATGTTCCTGCAGTCACTGTTAGGGTGTTACCCACTACGGCAGCTAGTGTTACCGATGTGGTTCCATTTGTACTTACAACAGTGTACTCTGTGCCAGTAACATATCCTGTTATAACGCCTGTTCCAGTGTTAGTACCGGTAATTACTACCTTAGTACCCATTGAGATTGGAGTAGTATTGCCTGTTAGCGTAAATACGCCGCCTGTTGCTACCGATGCCGCTGATTGGTTTGTAGCTGCAGGTGCCGCGTTCATACCCCTATCGAATACTCTTCTCATAGCAGGAACGGCATCTGAAGACTGAATTCTATTAAGAGTTCTTGTGAAGCTTGGGCTTGTTCCTCCAAGTAGCTGCACGTATCTTATTCTATTACCAGTTAGTGGTAACTTTGGACTTCTGTATGCTCCTATTGCTGTGATTCTTTCAAAGTAATATACATCGAACCAGTTTACACCAGTATCATCACTCTCTTGGACAATAACATCTAGAGTAGGTGATGTTCCGGTTACAGCTGTGACCGCTATATTTATCTCGTAGGATAGCCCGAAGGTTGGCGACACGGCGGTAGTACTTGTGGTAGTAGTTATCGCTGAAGAAGCGATATCTACAGTAATACCTGGTATAGCTAAGTTAGCTGCGGATATCGAGCTTATCGTAGAAATCGCGCTAATGGCCCCAATTATTGATGGAGTACCAGTCTGTGTGGCTAAGGTCATGGTTGCGGCTACAGATGAACTCGTAGGTATAAGCGGCGACTGCGAACTTAAAGCTGTAGAGACTATTCTGGCCTTTGTTAGTCCAGTTACATCAATATACTGAATTCCAGCACCGACTGTACTACTACCTGTTACTGATCCGCCAAAAGTCTGTATTCTTGAAGTACCAATTGTTACCCAGTTAGTACTGTCCATCGTACCTTGCACTGTTAAAGTTACACCTGTCAGTGTGCCAGTTATCTGTATTGCTAGTGTATTATAGCCTTGTGTAGATACTTCTAAAAATGATCCAGCCACAGCTGTACCTAATGGTACGACGGCTGCAACTGTACTACCATTAGTGGATGTAATAGTACCAGTAATAGCTTCCACAGCGCCAACAGTAGGTATTGATCCTGCCGCCGTTCCAACACCAAGACTAGGTAACGTACCTATAGTTTGTACGTTACTACTAGCGTCTATAACGTCTATCATTTATTTCTCCTTATGCTACCGTAATTACTATAGATGAGCTATAGAATCCTAGAGCAGAAGTTCCTTGACTTAACACTATAGTGTAACTTCCAGCCACTGCTGCGGTTGCGCCTGCTTTAATTTGTGTTCCTACTAACTTGAATCTACCACCCGCAGTATCAGTAATACTTACGTATGCGCCAGGAACAATATTTAGTATATTTCCTACTACAGTATCTTGTACACTATTGGCGGGCATAGTAGCGCTACTTAGCGTCAATGGTATATTCTTTAACTTAGCTCTGCGTTTGCGGCGTTTGCGTCTAATGGCGCCCGCCGCAGCCATTAGGCCCATACTCATACTCCTGCAGTCATTGTGGTAGAGCTTGCGGCTCTAACTGGTGCTGAAACTGTCAGTGAAGAATTTGGAGTAGTTGCGGTTCCTGGTACCATTACTGTTGGTCCCATGTTTGGAGAAGTTGCTCTTCCTGCTCCTCCAACTGTTGGAGTATTATCTGATACGCTTGAAATTGATTGAGCGTTATCTACTGGGTAATCGGTCATTTTTAATCTCCTTAAATTTCGAAATGAGGACCATCAATAAATGGTCTCTTTCCTTCGCTTCTTCTTTTATCAATATAGTGGTTCATTGCTGATTCCATGGTTCCGTTCCACTTTGTAATATCTGGAATGTTCCACGCTGCTCCCCAACGAATTGGAAGGCCTAGCTCTTTGCCAGCTTTAGCCATTGCATCAGCAACATTGTCGTATACGTTTAGTTCCCAGCATACTTCACCGTCTATGTAAGCCACTAGGTCTACGGCGTCGCCATCTAGATGCTTGCTTTTCATTGTCTGGGATTTGCCTGCGGCAACATATTTCTTTTGAGTTTCTAGGGTTCTTAAACCCTCGGATACTCCAAAATCAACTGTACTTAGTTCTATAGCTCTCTTAACTACTGCGACTAACTTTGGGTCTACACCGGTTAGTTTATCTAGAGAGCGCTGGCTTAATTTAAACATTTGTTTCTCCTGATTCAGTTCCTGAGTCAGTAATTGTTATACCTTCTTTTCCGGCGGTTATTCTTCTCTTTACTAGCTGAGCTATAAATCCAGTCATTATAGTAATGATCTGAATATGTGCTAGTACTGCTAAATAAAATACGTATTTTAAGTTAGCTGCAACTAGCCATAGTCCTACGCCGGCGAAAATAGTAAATACTGTGGCTCCGCCAAACATCATCCAGAGTGAAAGATTCTTTCTTTCGTTTGTCTCTAGATTTAACCAGTTCATACTAGATTAAGTGGAGGCATATCCTCGTCTTCTACTAGTACTTCTTCTGTATTATAAGTTGCTAGTGGTGATGGCTCACTTACAGGAATCTTATATACTAGATTTCCTTCGTCGTCGTATCCCATTCTTTGTCCGCGCTTAATATACTCAGTAACCATTTGTTAAGTATCCTGTGACACGTTTGGCAATTGCAGAAGTTTTCTTTACTGCTATGGTCTCGTCTGTGTCTCCTTCTGAGAATCCCACGGTTATCGTACCTATAGGATAGTTCAGTAAATTTGTTAGGGGGCATTGTATAACCTTGTGTAGGCTATACGCTTTAAAATATCTTCTAGATGAAGAATCTACTGGTCCATATAGGACGGTACATTCTGGCTTATCAATTTCTTTCCATATCATTCGTAGGCTTTCATTCATTGAAGACACAGGCTCGTCGCCCGATAGCTCATAAGCATCGGTATAATAGCTTGCTGTAGTCTCTGTAAAAGGTATACCCGTTAAATCGTGTCTACCATTATGAAATTGTCTTATAATTACACTGTGTCCGTGTAAATCAGTATTTAACTGATTTAAGCTTTCATTTACTAGTTTTGCACTCTCAAGTTGCTCTTTGAATCTCATAGCTTCCTCGCTGGGAGTTACTACTAATTCTTCTAGTGTACTATAGCTCTTATAAGATATATAGCCTAAACAAATAATAAGGACCGCCGCTAGCGTAGCTATCGGCCTAACTGATAAGGAAGCGACAAGCGATTTAAACGCGTCACTTAGCTCCTTTATCATTAGTGAGAAGTCTCTCCATCAACTGTCCGTAGTTTCCTTGGCCAAAGTTAGCAATGTTAACCGTTGGGCCACTGTTTCCACTTTCTTGTTTAAGCTCATCCATTCTAATCTTATGAGCAAACTGAAGTAGTTCTAATAAATCTTTACTAGTATACATCCCCGACTCTTCGGCTTCTTCAAGCTTCGAATCGATCATTCTATCTAGTACCTGACCCAACTTGTGTCTGTTTCTAAAGCCTCTATCGAGGTAAACCCCGGTTATATAGTCTTTGACATCCTTACGCTCTAGAAGAGAGATTACCTGATACTCAGGAATCTGAAGCTGGTTAGCTGTTTCCTGTGCCGAACCATATTCAAGATAGGCGTTCGCAATGTCAAGGCATTCTGGTGTAAGTGCAATCTGTGTCATAATTTGCATTATACCAGCAAGGGGATTGTGGGTCAAGTTATTTTTAGAGTACGTGCCGGTATTGCTGAATTAGCTCACTAAAATATTTATCTTGACTTTGAGCCCAAAATCATGTAGTTTGACAAAATGGAAATAGAAATGATGAAAAAGATTTCAGAGGCGCTGCTGCCTTTGGCCGACATTAACGAAAACTGGGAGAAGGCCTGGGCAATAATAAAGGAGTATCTAAATGGAAAGTGAGTGGCTAGACGTCGTTGCCGTAAACGACAAGTACATCGTACATGGGCAGGTGGTGGATGGAACCTGCCGTGAGGTCGAAATTGAGCAAGTTCTTACGCAAGAGCAGAAGATGAAGGTCGACGACCTTCTTACGAAGCACTCGCGTGAGTATCGGGCACTACTAAGGAGTTTTGTAAATGACTAAAAAAGAGTTTCTAGAACAATTTGTTCTTACGGCGATACAAACTAACGAGTATTGGAACGTGGACCATATTCTCCAGTGGGGCCTGAAGGCTTGGAACCTTATCAATGAGTGAACTAGTGGGAATTATATTCTTTCTGCTGTTTATGGGTTTTATAGCTTGGGCGATAACAGAAGATCATGTGAGTCGGGACCACTGTAAAGAGCTAGGAATGGTTGTGGTGCAGTACGAGCACAAGAGCTACTGTGCGAATTTGGGGGATTTAAAGTGACAACTAAAGTAAGTGTAGACGCGCATGCGGGATGGCCCGTACAGGTTGTGGGCATTTATGGGGAGCCTCATATGCCTAAGGAAATTAGGACTGATGTGGTACAGCCCTATACGGTGAAGGACTTCTACATTCATAGCGGCTTTCGTATTATCTCGGTGGAAGAGTTGTCTCGATGACGATGATTCTTCTTTTATTAATTCTTATAGTGGTGCTAAGTAATGGTGACTGACGCAGAGCGCGAGAGGCTAGTAATTCTCATGGAGGAGTGCGGGGAGGTCATTCAGGCGTGCTCGAAGATTATTCGACATGGCTGGGATGGAGTGTATCCGGACGGCACGGGGAATACTGAGTGGCTGCGAAATGAAATAGATGACGTACAGGGGATGATTTGGGCAATGGAGGATCTTGGGGATGTTTCGGGGCCAATTCATTCACCTATCCAAGTTTGGGAGCGAAAGAAGCGGTGGATGCATCATCAATCGTAATCGCTGGTAGTAGATCTATCGAGGATTACGATGTTCTTCTGATGGCGATCTTTCTTAGTGATTTTTCAATAGGAGAGGTTGTCTCAGGAGGTGCTCGGGGACCGGATAGTTTGGGAGAGCGTTGGGCAACCGAGAATGGTGTTTCACTAAAACGATTTCCTGCAAATTGGGAACGGTTTGGGCGAGCTGCGGGCATGTATCGCAACGCGGAAATGGCTTCCTATGCGGACGGGGGAATTATTCTCTGGGACGGGGAAAGCCGTGGGACGCTAGACATGATAGACAAGCTTCGTCGGTTGGGAAAGCCAGTGGAGATTTGGATGAAAGATGATGACGGATACAGTAGATGTTGACTACGACACGGAGTGTACGTGTGACAAGCAGGAACCAATCATGGTAAACTATCAGATGATGTGGCATGAGGCGGATATCATCTGTGGAAACTGTGGCGGGTTTATTCGGTATTGGGATGCGGGATAAATTTTGGGCCGGTGAGGCGACTTGCATTCAATGCGGGTGGCTAGAAGGGTGGAAGCCTGAGGACAAGTGGTGTCATGTGCAGTTATTAGCACCTAATTGGAAAAATTTACCCAAAGTGGTACGTGAGGACTAGTTCTAGCGTTAGCTAAAATGTAAGGTCTTCGAACCGCCCCCTGGCGCCGAGCATAGCACACAACACATCATGTTGTCAAGTGTTTTATTTTATTTATTTTTCTCTTGACAATGGGGGAATCCCTTAGGATTCCCAAAGCACTTGCTGGCAATGAACGATCTTGACGCTGGCGACATTCGCCTGGCGGGCCCACTCCTCAGCGCGCGGCATGGCGTTGTGCATATCGCGCGCGCGATCTTCGAAGGTGCCGCCGGTGGTGAAGGTGATGATGATCTGCATTTGGTAGGGCCTTTCGTTGGTTGATGCCCTCTTGTACCTAGCAACCTCGAGGCTGTCAATAGATTATTTTTGCCCTCGATCCGTTCGGCCTCGATCCCTAAAAATTTATATTGACAGCCTCGATCCCTGCCCATATAAGGGGGCGTCAACCACGGAGACAAGACAATGATCGACTATCAGGTTCACGACTTCGCCTACCACGACTCTTGCTCTTTCAAGACTCTTGAAGAGGCGCGCGAATATGTTGCTCGCCAGATCGAAGAGTTTTGCGCAAGCGAATCGGACTTTGCAATCTTCAAGCGCGAAAGGATCGAGGCATGATCACCGGAATTGACGGCTTGACAATGGTCGCCCTTCTGTTTAGCATGTTTGTTATTATCTACATTGCCGGCGAGGAGTTTGCAGCATGACGTTCGAGGATTGGCTTAAGCTGGCAGATGCCAAGATCATCGCCCGCACTGGCATGGATCGGGAAGGCTGGCCCGATTGGGATTGGTGGAACGCTTTCGACGATGGCCTTACCTTCAGCGAGGCGGTGGAGGACTTCCTAGAGGATCTTTATGGCGGGAGGCTTTAAGCCTCCCCAAAGGCGCCGAAAATTTGGCACGCTACTACCAATGTAACACGTGTGACCGGTCGCTGTCAATAGGAAAAAATTTTCATCTGGGGAAAAATAGTGGGTTGACGCGGGCGAAACATGGGCCTAGGGTGATTACATCAAGAGGGAGACGCGGACATGATCTTTAACATTCGCAAGGAAGTCGAGGCAATTCTGGGTCGGACTCTTGACCAGAAAGAATTTAAGGCGTATATTGAATTGCGTGACGTTGGGTATGCTAATCCATACGATATTGTTGCCGCTCTCAAGAATATGGGGTTTTAACATGATTAACAAGATTCGTATCTGGATTGCGTATCGCCGCTTTCAAGCTGCAAAGCGTCGATATGAAAAGGACCGGAGCCTTGCCAATCTTGGCAGAATGGCAAAGGCAAACAATGCATGGTATTTTCTGAAGCATCCCGATTGCATTAAGCCCGCTTGGTAAGGAATAAAACAAATGATTAAGAATATCATCAATAGCTTTCAAGTAAAGCACGAGAATGCAACCTCACAATTTCATAAGGATCTTTTGCTTATTCGCACTGTTGCCCTTTGCATTGCCATTCGACTAGGGCAAGCATTACTTGCATTCGTTCTCTTTATCCCCGTCATGCTTTACATTGGCCTATTGGAATGCCTCAAGCAACTGTGGCTCGGCCTTGTCGCTTGGCCGATTGCGGTATGGGATTGCCTAAAGCATATCCCCGGCTATGCAAAGGCTCTGCGCCACCTAGGGCAGGATACCCTGCCGGTCAATCGAAAGCCTTTGCCGCTTAAGCGATAAGCCAAGATTAAGCCTTTGTTTTCAAAGGCTTAATTGGCGCCGATTTTAGCAGGTTTTTTCAGGCGCGTCAAGAGCAAATAAAAATTTATTTGTTGAAAAATACCTCTTGACCGGGCGAAAGAACGGGCCTAAGGTTAATTCATCAAGACGGAAGGGCAAACAAATGGCTTACGTGATTTTCGATCTGGACGGCACGGTTATTGACTCGGATCACCGCAAGGCGGCGCTGCCCGATGGCTCGCTTGATCTTGCCCATTGGTTTGAAAATAACACTCCCGACAAGATTGCACGCGATGGCCTGCTGCCGCTTGCCAATCAAATGCGCAATATTTACGCTGCCGGTCACACGGTTATTGTCTGCACGGCGCGTTCAATTGAAACGCCCGAAATCAAGGCTGCACACGATGAATTTTTTACTGTCAATAACTTGCCCTTTCATGTATTCCTTAACCGCGAACCGGGCAATATGGAAGGCGATGCAAGTCTTAAGGTTCGCCTGCTGAACGATTACTTTGTTTCGGAAGGCTTTACTTGCGCTGCCGACGCTAATGCAATCATGTTCGATGATAACCTTAAGGTTATCTCTGCAATGCTTTCGATTGGCATTACTTGCTTCGATGCAACTAAACAGAATAGGAGGTTGGCGGCATGAGCGAACAATCACTAGAATTTCAACTGGACTGTCTTGAGGATGAAATAATTCGATTAGATCAAGCTAGGTCTATTTGTATCCAAAGACTAGCAGACATTGATTTGCTATTAAGGAGCCTCTGGGAAAGAAAAGAATATTTATTGGAAGAAATAGATAATCAGGCTTCGGCCTGATTTTTTTTTGCCTATCGTGAATTTTTTCCTATTGACAGCGGCCAGCCGCGCATGTTATAATGGGCTGAATGCCCATTTTGCGCCGGCCCGAGGCGCCAAAATTATAGCAGGGTTCCCGCACGTTGTCAAGCGAAAAATGATCTGCGCATACGTATTTATTTTCGCCTCGGCTGCATTTTTTTCTTGCCAGTCTGCCAAGCCCGCGTTATAAGAGGACATCAAGAGGGGATGGGCCTCTCCTGATAATCAAGGAAATACTATCATGGCTGCTACCACCAAGACCGTCGAAAAGAACTACAACGAAGCGCAGGAAGCCGAGCTTCTGGCTGCCGGTATCATTGACAACGCTAAGGCGCTGGAATTTGCCGCTAAGTTTGGCAAGGACGTTCGTTCGATCCGCGCTAAGGCCGTTCGCATGGGCATTTACAAGGCCGCCGAGAAGGTTTCCAAGACTGGTGGCAAGATTGAAAGCAAGGAAGAAATTGCTGCCGATATTGCCAAGCTTGTTGGCAAGAATATGGACGGCCTTGATAAGGCTCCCAAGCTTGTTCTTCAGATTCTTCGTACTAAGCTGTCGGCTTAACCAAGAATAGGCGGGGAGAAATCCCCGCCACTACTTGAAAAGGAACCTAAAATGCGCACTTTGATTGCTGCTTATGTTATCGTTATACTTTCCATTTGGGGAGCGGTTCTTTATACTGTTTTTCACTTTGTTGGTAAATACTGGTAAACGAGCGGGGATTTATCCCCGCTTTTTTTTTGCTCTCCGGCAATTTTTTCGCTTGACATAGCAGGCAAAGCCTGCTATAATGGGATAGGCGCCAAAAATCCGCCAGGATGCGCCAAAATTATACCACGGGCGCTCAGACTTGTCAAGCGAAAAATTCGCAGCGCATACGTATTTATTTGCTTGTAGGCTTGGTGGATTCTGCTAGGGTCAATTCATGGATGACGCGCAACTAATCGAACGCTACGGGATGACAAAGGCGGAATTGCTCGCCAAGTCTGAACAAGAGGCTAGGCTTGGCAATAGGCTTGTGGCATATTGCCTTTACAATGCAGCATATGGGAACATTCCCAAAGTAAAGGAAAAGAAAATGCGAAAGATTCTCAATATGCCCGCCACAGAATTGTCCGGCTGGCTTGGCATGATTTTTGTGCAGTCCGCTACGCTGCCGACGACACTTAGCAACCTGCTAGGCTATAGCAAGCAATTGCCGCCGGTTTCTATGGTCCTGCTAGTCTGGGTTGGGTTGGCGCTTTATTTTGTGCGCGCTTACAAGCAACGCGATACGCTTTATATGGTTTCTAACGGATTCGGTTTTTTCGTTAATACCATTTTGCTTGCCCTTATTGTTTTTCCGAAAGGTTGACAAATGCGCGATTTTCTTATAGAAGCCGTGTCTTTTCTTATTTGTTTTTCTCTATTGTTTGCCATAGGATATGGGATTGTCCAACTAGCGCAAGGGAACGAGGATATACGAAAAGCGCAAAGGGCCGATTGCATTGCAAGAGGCGGAAAATATGCGGAAGCGGAAGGGCCTAACGCTAGGCCGCATTCGGACTATTGCATTAAATGAAAATAAGCCCTTGAAAAACAAGGGCTTATTGGCGCCGATTTTAGCAGGTCCGCAAAAGTTTGTCAAGCAAAAAATTTCCAGCGCATACGTATTCAAGGCAAAAATAATTCTTGACGGGCTGGGCGCTTTCGACTAATAATGAGGCATCAAGAGGGCGCAAGGCTCTCCGGAAAGTCCCATAGGGCACTAGGAGCTAATACTATGGCTAAGGCCGATCACTTCCTTATCATTGACACGGAAACGACCATCAGCAATACTGTCGCTGATTTTGGCGCGATTGTCACTAATCGCAAGGGTGAAATACTTCATTCGGCTGCACTTCTTGTGCGCGAATACTATCTCGACCGTGACAATAACACGTTGTTTCACGATCAATCGGCTGATCCTCTTTGGGGTCAACGCAATTTGCCTCGCCGTTATGCTGCGTATGACAATATGCTTTCGGACGGTCGCCGTATGCTTGCTTCGGTTCCGGCAGTCAATCGCTGGCTTGCCAAAGTAAACGCAAAGTATAGCCCTATCGTCACGGCCTATAACTGGGCTTTCGACAAGAACAAGCTCGGCAATTCTGGTATTGATACGGATATGTTCGACCGTTCGTTCTGCCTTTGGCACGTTGCCGCTAATAAGTATGCTAAGACTAAAGCATATCGCCAGTTTGTTCTTGATACTGTCGGCTTTAATACTCCCACTAAGCACGGCAATATGTCTTATCATACTAATGCCGAAATCATGGCTCGATTTGTTCTTAATAATCCGCAACTTGACGACGAGCCGCACACGGCTTTCGAGGATGTTAGAGACTACGAATTGCCTATTCTTTCCACTATTCTTCGCAATACTAAGACTAAGGAATTGTTTGACGCTCCCGCCTACAATTGGCGAGAATATCAGGTCAAGGACTGGTTTGCCCCTAAGTAGGGGCAAACTATTCGCCAAGTAAAACGAAAGATCCGCTCCAGTAAAACGGGGCGGATTTTTTTTTTTTGTCTGGGGCAATTTTTTCGCTTGACACGGTTTTGCGATTCTGCTATTGTTGAAATAGCGTCTTCGACGCGCCAAAAATTTGTTCACGTTTTGTTCCAGGCGCTACGCGGCCACATTTATTTTTCCACAGCTCATTTTTTCTATTGACAAGCCCGCTGGATCCTGCTATAATGGATGTGACAGCGCCGACAACGGCCTGGCGCCGATTTTAGCAGGATTCTACGCGGTTGTCAAGAGAAAAATTTTGTGCATACGTATGCGCGGTAGGCTAGGGCCAGTTTGATAAAATGCATTATGTTAAATGAATTATCGCAATGAAATCAATCACTTAGGGGGCCGCAGTTTGATAAATGGTATTATGTTAAATGGCATGATACGTTATATCATCACCTTGAAAAAATCGTTTAAAATCAAACACTTAACCATTTTGGTTAAAATGCGCAGCATTCCTGCGCCAGAGTGGAAAGTCAACAAGTGCAAAAGTTACGTATGCGCGCTTGCGCCGGCTGTCAAGTGAAAAATCAACGTGCGGTGAAAATAAATTTTTTAACCTATTTGGTTAAAGCGCGCCAATTATAGTGGCAAATCAACGCCCTGTCAAGTGAAATTTTTGCAAGCGCTCGGAGCAGATGCAAAAAATGCACTTGACCGGCCCTCCCCTTTCCGCTATAAGGGATGGGTCGGAAGGGAGAGGGAAATGCGAATTTTTCAAGCACTGAAAAAATTGTTCTTGACTTCTCCCTCTGACATTGGTATAAGTAATCATCAAGACGGAGATAATCAAATGTCCAAGGAAATCGTGAAGAACTACACCGCCGCTCAGGAAGCTGAACTCGAAGCCGCTGGCGTGATCGACAATGATCGCGCTCTCGAATTCGCCGCTAAGTTCGGTAAGGACGTCCGCTCGATCCGCGCTAAGGCGGTTCGTATGGGCCTGTACAAGGCTAAGGAGAAGGTCTCGAAGACCGGTGGTAAGGTCGAGAGCAAGGAAGATATCGTTGCTGATATCGCTGAGCTGGTCGGCAAGAACCTCGACGGTCTTGAGAAGGCCCCGAAGCTGGTGCTTCAGACCCTGCGCACTCGCCTGAGTGCGTAAGTAACGCGGGGGCGCTAGGAGGTAGATAACTTCCACACCGCCCCCGGAAGTTGCAGTACACGACCGGATTCCGCCTAGAGCCTGTTTTACACAGAACGAAGAACAGAGCCTACGACGGATCGGCTAAGTACGGAATCAGCCTGCTACAGTTGTCGCTGTAGCAGGCTTTTTCGCGCCGGCGCTACTGCGCCAAAATTATAGTGCCAAATCAACATAAAGTCAAGACAAATTTTTTGTGTGCGGTGAATAAGGTAGGTTAATCTCCGCAAACGGTTTCACCAAGCCTGCGAACTTCGTTCGCAAGTTTGTCCTGTGTCCTAGGACCGAGGACAGCAAGCCAAAGGCGCCAATTATAGTGGCAAATCAACACCAAGTCAAGTAAAATTTTAACGTAACCTGACGCGATTGCTAAAATTCGATATTGACTTACCTAGTCAAATCAACTATATTGAGACTTCAGCAAAGGAGATCAACATGCGTTCTATTTCTATTCTTGGCGACATTCTAGAAGTGCTTCGTCAGCTTGCGATCGGCATTCCTGAGGTTTTTCTTCACTACGACGTAAGCAAGGTCGAACTTCAGGCTGACGACTACGATCGTCCGACCGTGTTCGACATTGTTTTCGTCGAGTCTGAGGACACTGAGCTAGTGATTGGTGAAATCGTGCTTTCTGAGGATTTTACCGCTTCTTTCGAGATTTTTGAAGCAGATTGACGTTAGTTTGAGATAATTCTGGATTTTTTAGGATAAGTCCTAAAATTAGCCCGCTAGACACGTTCTAGCGGGCTTTTTTGCGCTTAAATTTGGGCGCGCCGGCAAAAAAGTTGCGATTTTTAAGCCGGGAGCTGCACCTGCGGCCCACTTTTGCGTACTTTTTCAACTCTAGTGGAAACTTAACTCGAATCGCGACAAGCAGACAAAAATATAGCCCACTTTCAAGAGTTGAAAGCAGGCTAACGCACTTCGTGCGTAATCTAGTATCTGATAGTTAGATTTCAATGCTAAAGCGGGGCTAGAGCCCGGCTGACGCGCGACTAGTATAGTATGGACAAGTTTATCCTCAACGTAGAAGAAACCGTCAAAAGTTTAAAAACAAGTAGGAGCAGTTGTTGACCAACAAAGAGGCTTAAAAGGTCGTTTTGGTAGTAGCATTGTTGTAGACGCAGCTTTGGCCTCTTGAATGTAGCAGACAGTACAAAAGTAAAAACAAATTAGCGAACTTCGTTCGAAGACTTACACACGAAGTGTGTTATGCTTGTTTAAAGTGAGTATCAAGCTTTAATAGAGAAGATCGACCATTCCAGAGATCCTTTATCCGTGGGGAATGAGGTAACGCTCACGCTGCTCACCCCACTTAAGGACTCTGTAGTCGATCTTCTTCAATTTCTTTACTTCCTTTAACTTATATTAGATTATATCATACGTCAAAAGAAATTACAAGAACTATTTTTCCTAGGTATGGAGAATCTGAATTGTAGTGCTTTAGCAATGTGTCTAGCTTGAAGTTGTAATATAACATTGTGCGAGACTTTTGTCAAGGGCTATTTTGTTCATGGTAGTAAAAAATATATCTTGACATCATGTCTAAAATAGGATATAACAGTTGGTATAGGAGGAGTTGTAATGAAAATAAATAAGCCTTTTTGGTACAAAGAAAATGGTAAGATGAAGCAGGCGTATAGTTACGACAATAACGCGTATGTGAAAAAGTTTGCTCAACAGTACGGTGGAGATGCTATCGACTATCTAATGGTAAGTGATAATATCGCGGCTGTGGCAGATGTGGAGACGGAGATCTACAGCGTGCTGTTAAATGAGGGCGCTACGGAGAAGAAGCCCACTAGCCTAGCCAACGATCCTCGTCGTTTTAAGGTAATGGTAGAAGGTCCTGAGGGTTTCAAAGAGTATGATGACGGCCATGAGCACATGCGCGACGCTAATAATCTAGCGAAGACTCTCACAAAGTACTACAAGACCGTACTAGTAGTGCGAAAGCGATTCCTAGATCGTGAGATTAAGGGAGCAACGATGTGATTATAGAAAAACGATTTTGGGTCAAAGAGTCAGACGGGATCAAGTGTGCACTATCATATCCTGATCCTAGATCTACCAAAGGATTCCATACTAGACTTGGTGGAGAACTAGTAGAGAAACTATCTGTCCCTTATAAGTTTGAGGGAGAGGAAGTATATAGTGTAATTACTAGACTAAAACAGGGTAACGACCTACCTTTTAGTATTTATGTAGATGACGAGGATGGATTAAGTGAAATTTTAAGGTGTGAAACCCATAAAATTGCAAATGAAGTGGCTAAAGCCCTAGGGCACTGCTATAGTGTAGTGTATGTGACTAAAAATGAAAAAACCTAATCAAATTCAGGAAGAGATTGAGAAGTATCTCGAAGATAAAGAGTATGATGAGAAATACCATAATGATCTTATAGAGTTTGCAAGATCTAAGCGTCCAGAGCGTCAAGTATATGACCTTGGTGATGGCGATATTCTTATAATTGAATAAAAGAAAGCCCCAGTTTTGCAACTGGGGCTTTTTTGTTTTATCGTAGATTAAAACCAAGTGAGCTAAGTGAGCTAAGTCGAGATTCAATTGCACCGCTGGTGCGCTTAATACCAAACTTACGCTCAATAAGGTCAATAATAGAGTAAATAGGGAACGACGCTAGTGCGCAGGACATTAGATAATTATCCTGCATATCGTCCCAGCGATAGATATTACCCTGCTTCTTAGACTGTGCGTAAGATTCGGGATCGCGAGGAAAGATAAATCCTCCCTCCGCATAAATAGGAGTAACCCCATTAAGGCAACCAAACTTATCCGTAGCAATAGTTGCACTAGCGATCTTATTTATGATACCCCACTTCGGTTCCTCCATCAGATCCACAATCTTATGCTGCGGAAAGAACTTTGCCCAACGCTCTAGTGGTGCCTTCTGCTCGCGAAGCTCCTGAATGAGTGCCTTTTCTGCTTTACTGAACATTACGAAACTCCTTTACTGCTTTCTCTAGATCTTCTAGATCATATTCGTCGTCAATCGACATCCAAATGTCATGGGCTAGTTCTTCATCGGCGAGGTCTTTAATCTCAGCTTCATAGCCATTCTCATAGGCATTGGTAATCATTTCTACTACACATTCATATGCCGTCATTTGTACTTCCTAAATGGTAAAATAATCTTCAGAATCTCGTCCAGTGCCCCATAAGCTGCTTCTGGTCCGTCGGGTGGAATCGTATTCTCTGCAACAATAGCAATCTCATGAAGTGCTAAAGTCTCTGGACTCCAGCGCTGTGTCTCAATCGCTGCCATTTCATCTTCTACACTAAATACTTCAGTAGTATTTCTAATAAAGTGTGTTGCTGTTTCTTCTGTAACCCGCTCACCAATCAGCATCTTATCAGTGTAGTGATGATTCGACCACCCACCATTAAGACCCATAATAGCTGGGATTTTCTCTACACTCTTATAAACAGGTTCCATAGTTTTCTCCTTAATTGTCTCATCATAGTGAGAAATCAACAAAATGTCAAGTCCCATTTTTTAGATCTTGACAATAAGCCCAAAATCTAATATTATGTTGGCTTAAGGAGACAATTATGCCTATTTGTTATATGCTCGTCGGGTGTCCTGGTTCGGGCAAGTCCACCTTCGTGGACAAGTACTTCTATGACTTTCCTGTGACTAATCACAATGTCACTCCTATGCTGACAGGTACGGATTATTATATTGATCGTATCGCAGAGTCTCTTGAAGTGACTTATTCCGAAATCTTTCAGGATGCCTACAAGCTTGCTGAAAAGATGTTCTGGAAGGACATTGAAAACGCTGACGAAGACGATATTATCATTGATCGTACCAATATGACGATCAACAGTCGTAAGCGTTTCATTCATGCTCTCAACAGTACTCATCGTATGGAAGCCATCGTGTTTCCTGTGCCAAATGATCTTGAAGCTCGTCTTGCTAGCCGTAACGGTAAGGAAATTCCTGCAAACGTTGTTTCCAATATGATTAGGGGCTTTGAAATGCCTACTCTGTCTGAAGGCTTTGATGCTGTTTGGACTCCTGAGTCGTTTCTCGAAAATATCTATTGACATTTAGGTTAAAAAATAGTATAGTGAACTCATAGCAGATAGACTGCTATGTATTTTTTGCAAGGAGTTTGCAACATGAAAACTATTTCCGCAATTGAGATGCGCGATAAGCTTCTAACACCCAAGTACGATCTTCTAGTTTTTATTGGCCGGTTCCAGCCCTTTCATATGGAACACAAGCGCGTGATTGATATCGCGCTCACCAAAGCAAAGCACGTTCTAGTGCTCGTAGGCAGTTCGGGCAAGGCTCGTACTGTGCGAAATCCGTTCACGTTCGAAGAGCGTCGTGAAATGATCTTTGAGGCTTTCAGTCCGCAGGATCGGGCACGTATGCGGGTTCGTCCTCTTCGGGACAAGACCTATAATGACTCTGCTTGGATCAAGCAGGTGCAGGATAAGGTTATGGATACTGCGATCGGCCTGCAAAATCCCGGAGTCAACCTTCATGGAACTGGCCGAGTGGGACTCATTGGTGCATCCAAGGACAGCAGCTCGTACTACCTCAAGCTCTTTCCTCAGTGGGAATCTGTAAATGTTCCTATTGAGTACAAGGTAAACGCTACAGAAATTCGAGAAAGCTTCTTTGAAGATGAAGAAGTCTCTATGGCTGCTGATCTTCCCCGGAATGTTGTCAAGTGGCTAGAGGAGTTCTCTGACACTCCCGAGTGTGAGACGCTGCGTCGTGAGTACTGGTTCGTTGAAAAGTACAAGAAGGCGTGGGAAGCCGCTCCTTACCCTGTAAAGCACCTGACCGTAGATGCAGTGGTTGAGCAATCAGGTCACATTCTGCTAGTAAAGCGTCGTTCGGAACCCGGCAAGGGCCTGTGGGCACTTCCTGGTGGGCATCTAGAAATGGATGAAACGTTGCAGGACGGCGTAATTCGAGAACTGCGAGAAGAGACTGGAATCAAGGTTCCAGTGCCTGTTCTTAAGGGTTCGGTTCACGCAACTCACATGTTCGACGATCCCTATCGCTCGAATATCGGTCGTGTCGTAACCTTCGCGAGCTACATCAAGCTCGCTGATGATACTTCGCTGCCGAAGGTAAAGGGTGCTGACGATGCTGAAAAGGCACGCTGGGTTCCTATTAGTGAGATTGCCGAGGATAAGCTGTTCGACGACCACTACCACATCATTCAATACTTTTTGGGGCTTTAATCATGTTTGCACAAGTTATTAAAGAAATCATTGAAGATATGGGATTCTATGATGAAGAGGAGTATTACGATCTTTCTAGAAGAATCATTCTAGATTGTGCTAGCCTAGTGCCAGAAGAGAGTAAGAGAGTAATTCTTGAACACTTTAAGGTCTCTCATAAATAAAAGTCTTGATTTTCAAGGCAAATTTTAGTATAACTAAGGTTCAAGGATAGACCTGAACCAAATTTAATAGAGGAGTTCTATTATGAATAACATTATTCTGAACGCTGACTCGTACAAGTACAGTCAGTTTAACCAGTACCCCGAGGGTACTGAATACGTCTACAGCTACATCGAGAGCCGGGGTGGCAAGTACGACGAGACCGTGTTCTTCGGTCTTCAGGCTTTCATCAAGCAGTACCTCGTCTACCCAATTACTTGGGATGACATTGATGAAGCCGAGGCTATCATTCTAGCACATGGTGAGCCTTTCAACCGCGAGGGTTGGGAGTACATCATGGAAAAGTATGATGGTCACCTGCCCGTAGAGATTCGGGCTGTGCCTGAGGGTACTGTAGTGCCTGTGCATAACGTGCTGGTTTCGATCATTAACACTGATCCGAAGTGCTACTGGCTGACTTCGTTTCTAGAGACTGCGCTGCTTCGTGCGGTGTGGTATCCTACCACTGTGGCTACTAACAGCCGTGAAATTAAGAAGGTGATTCTCGATGCTCTTGAGCGTACCGGTACTCCTGGTGATATTTCTTTCAAGCTACACGATTTCGGTGCTCGTGGGGTTAGCAGTCTGGAAAGCGCAGGAATTGGTGGTGCCGCGCACTTGGTTAACTTTCAAGGGACCGACACCATTGAGGCTCTGCTTTTTGCCCGTCGTTACTACAATGCTGACATGGCTGGCTTTAGTGTTCCTGCTATGGAGCATTCTACTGTAACTAGCTGGGGTCGTGAAGGCGAGGTTGCTTCTTACCGGAACATGGTCAAGAAGAATGGCAAGCCTGGTGGTATTGTAAGTGCTGTTTCTGACAGCTACGATATTTATGAAGCCTGCCACCTGTGGGGCACTGAACTCAAGCAGGATATTCTCGACTCGGGTGCTACTCTAGTTGTTCGTCCTGACAGTGGCCACCCAGCAACTGTTGTGCATGATTGCATGTGCATTCTTGCAGAGCACTTCGGCTACACTACCAACGAGAAGGGTTACGACGTTCTCAACAACGTTCGTATTCTTCAGGGTGACGGCATCAACATCGAAAGCATTAAGGAGATTCTTGATGTTCTAGAGGCTGCCGGTTTCAGTGCCGACAACGTAGTGTTCGGTCAGGGTGGCGCGCTGCTTCAGATTGTCAACCGTGACGACCAGAAGTTCGCTATGAAGGCTAGTGCTATTCGTGTCAATGGTGAGTGGAGGGACGTGTTCAAGGATCCTATTACCGATCCTGGTAAGCGTTCTAAGAAGGGTCGTCTCAAGCTTATTCGTACTGAGATGGGTGAATTTGCTACCACTAGGGAAACAGCAGCCATGTCACGACCTGATATTCTTCAGACTGTATTCATTGAAGGTGATACTCAACGGGATCAGACTTTTGATGAAATCCGTGAACGAGCACAAATCTAACTAAGCCTAAATAGGGGGTTGACATCTTCGTGTCAATCCCCTATATTATGAGCATAAGGAGACAGACATGAAGTACCCCGAAGAAATCCTGCGTGAAAAGATCGCAATTCTAGAAAATGAACGTGATAGGTACAAGGAACGACTAGAGTTCTTTGTAGAGGATATGTACGAAGACCTATGGAAGTTTCGTAACGAGATTGAACAGAAGTTTGCTGACCTTATTGAAGTTGTAGAGGATGCTAAATATGCGTAAGATTATCTTTACTGATTCCGCCAAGACCGTTGGTACTGACTTTGCTCAGGCTGAGCTTTATCCGGCTGGCACTTCCAATGCTACACTCGATGAAGATGCCTTCCAGTATTCCGTTCAAAATGCAGAAATGTACGGCTGGGAATACATTGGCGACGACTGCATTCTCGATGATGACGAGTATGAAAACTATGTGACTGATAGCGAACTCGGTTATCAGTGGGAGGAGTACAATCCCGAGAAGCACGACATGCTTCGCATCGGTGGTGGTTCTTTCGAGGACGACTTCGCTTACCAGATGGAGCGTATGAAATGATGGATCAATATCCTAAAGTGCAGTGTGAACCTAGGCTAGCAGCCTGTGTTCGCAATCCCGAAGGCCATCTACTTATGTATACAGTACAGAGTACTATGGCCAAGGTAGAGGAGTACCAAAAAGAGAATAATCCTCTATGGGAAGACTGGAAACGAATCGGCTGTCATATTGTTCAGATTAAAGTAGACCTATATGATTGCTATTGGACCCGTAAGAATGCTCTTGAGGCAACCAATGTTCTCACTTTTTAAACTATTTCGCAAGCCTCAGTATGTCTGGCGTAACAAAGATCACGATATTCCTGTAGAGTTTGTAACTCTTGCAGGAGTCGTGAACGGCGTCGTATATGCTGAGGTCAAGTACGAAGGTAGAACATCCTACGTACCTAAAAATGAACTTTATCGTGTCTGATGACTATAAACTCTGGAAAGCTTGGTGGTACGCCACAATGTACAGCGCTAGTCCACAGACTAGAATGAGAATAATTGATGAACAAAGACTACAAGCTAGCAGAGTACCACAATCATAATTTCTCGGAAAGTCGGTTCGAAAGAGCCGACTTTCTTGGTGCAATTTTTACAGACTGCGATTTCTCCGCAGCTGACTTCACTCGTGCCTATATTACAGGTGCTCGATTTGAGAACTGTGACTTCACTTATGCGAAGTTTCATGGAACCTACTTCTTTTCTAGTCAATTCAAGAACTGCAACTTCACCTGTGCAGACATGCAAGACGTGTTGCTTTCAACCGTAGACTTTACAGGCTCTAGCTTTATTAACGTCGAGTGGCAGGGTACTCTCATAAACTCTCCTCCGTTACTGGTGCAGGGCATCGAATATCCTCTTACAGTGCTAGACAATGGCCATATGCACGTTGGGTGCGAATTTAACACAATCGACTTCTTCTGGAACGCTGATGAAAGACTCGCTGCAAGCGGTGAGGGGCTTCGTGCAGCGCGTTTCTGGAGAAAGAACAAACAATGGATCTTTCAGATGCTGAAAGACAGGGGATATTATGAACACGGAAACACATACTCGAACTTGGGTTCGAGTTCTACTTTATAAGGCAGTGGCTTTTGCCATTACAGCAGTATGGGCCGGAGTCGGCGGAGCTCTAGCAATTCAAGTTATTCTGACTCTAGTGCAGGTGGCTATGGAGCGCGCTTGGCTCAAGGTAAATTGGGGGCTTAAAAGTGTACACTCTGAAAATTGAGTCCGTAAACAATGAGTTTTTGCACGCTGTGCAGGCTTTAGTGCAAGAAAATGGCTTATGGAGCCTTGACGTTGAGTGCTCAATCTATAGTACTACAGTGACTATAAGTACTATGAGCGTTCGAGAGCTAAAACATCTAGTAGATATTTTAGAGTCTGAACAGTTTATGAAGGAGGATTTTAATGAGTACCTATCTCGAAAGTTTGACAACTGAAGAACTCTGCGTAATTCTAGAAGACGATGAACTTATTACTATCAATATGATTAAAGAAGCGGTGCGTCGTCTTCGCTACTTTGCTATGGAGGTAGACGAATGAAATACGCGATTATGGTGATGCTAGGAGATGACTGGCAGTATATGTGTGAGGGGCCACTTGATGATCTCCGAGTAGCCCTGATGACACTAGAAGATGCGGAGGAAGCTGTAGAGGCTTGGAAGCACTATGGTAGCGAGCAAGATATTAAGATTGTTGAATACAATCCTTGACTTTGAGTGCACATTCGATTAGAATGGCTGCATAAGGAGAGAAAGCCATGTATCTAGTGTTGATGAGAGAGGACTCCTGCTCGGAGATTCATCAGAGGCAGTTTGAGTTCTATGATGCCGCTAAGGAATACTTTGATAAAATGTGTGAGTACTACCTCTTTTGTAAACTCTGCTCGGTCCTTCAGGAGAACGATCATGACTAAGAATTTCATCACTGTTACTGAGGGAATGAGTGGCTGGTTCGCTGTGCATATGTGGCTTAACGAGGAAGAGGACTTTGGCCCCTTCTGGGAACCCTATGATACTGGCTATGCTCGCTACACAACTCGTGAGTCAGCTGAGGATGAGGCTCGTGATTGGGCTCATCAGACTGGTATGGAGTATCGGTAATGTCTATTGTTTCCGCAGAGTACCTAATCAAAGCTGCTGGTGGCATTCAACAGAAGCTTAAGCTGTATACTCCTAGGTACACTATTCCTATGGAGTATGTGACTGATGTAATTGACATGATTAAGTGCGAAGTCAGTGAGACAGGCTCAAGTTGGTCCTCTCACGGGACGGTCGATCATCCTTCTTTCACCAGGCTTCGTAATCACCTTGAGGTAGAGGGCTACATTAAGACCTGTAGAGTTTCTAGAAATGGCGACTCTGTTCTGAAAGAGTTCTATCTCAACGGAGCTAAGTTCTCTCCTGGAGATAGGTTTTATAGTGCTTGTGCAATGAAGTGGCATTTGGAGAAATATGGTGAGTCCTGATGATATTGATCGAATCGCGCTGGGCCTTTATGAGGTTCTAGGCGACCTGAATGCGAATCTAGATGAAAACGATGATTGGGATGCAGTTCTAGCTTATATGCACAGAGCGCTTGAGCCTTATGTAACACGGGATAGGAATTATAACTAATGAAACTTTGGCTTATTTCACAGTCTGAAAACAGCAACTATGATACCTTCGACTCGGCGGTCGTTGCCGCAGAGACGGAAGAAGAAGCGCGTCATATCTATCCCTCCTTTGGTGGCTGGGATACCGGACCTAAGCGTTGGAATGGATCAAAATGGCTCTGGCATCTAGAAGATGGTCGAGTTCTTGACTATGGTTCAAGTTCCTGGACCTCCCCAGATAAAGTAAATGTTCAATTTCTAGCGGATGGTTATGATGGCCCCGCTGGTACAGTTCTAGGAAGTTTCAATGCCGGATAAACTCATTATTGACGGACAAGTAGCAGTTCTAGTTTCCCATGGGTATGGCGCAGGCTGGTACTCTTGGAATCACGATGAAGACATGCTGTTTGATCCAGTTATTGCACAGGCTCTTCTTGATGGTAAGTCTGATAAGGAAATTACTCGTATTGCTGCGCAACGCTATCCAAATGCTTATCTTGGTGGACTTGACGGACTTGCTGTTCACTGGGTTCCTATTGATACCCGATTTCGTATTGAAGAATACGACGGCTCAGAAGGGCTTATGGTAGAGTCGGACTATCATTGGGTAACCGCATGATTAGCCCTCTAGTATGGTTCATCGTCATCTATGTCTCTCTTGGGATTTACATTCTGATGGAAGGCTTAGTAATGGCATGGCGTGAGTCACATCATCCTAGGTCAGTCAAAGCGATCGCCTGCGTGATTTCAGTGCTCGTCTGGCCTCTAGCATTTTTTCTGGATTAACGAAAATCGCCCTTGACACCAGGGGCGATTTTTTGTATTATAAAGCATAAGGAGATAGAAATGCAAAGCGAAAAAGATATTGCTTTTCGTATTATTGATAGGATTCTTGGAACTCCAGAAGGTCTTTGGGCTGCAATTGACTCTATGATAGATGAAGGGGACTTCACTCAACAAGAGTTTGATCTCCAAGAATCTGGTGTAATGCCTATTATTGATGAAGCCATGTTCGAGTGTGAAACTTGCGGCTGGAATGTTGGTCGTGGCGATGAGTCCAATACGCCTAGTATTTGTCACGATTGTTATCAGGAGGAGGAGGATGCATACTGATGTTTACTCTCGCTGGTTTCGTGCCTATACTGCACACCAGAACGCTAAGAACCCGGCTTTCAAGAAGATCTGGAAGTCTGTGATGGAATATCTTCAGGAGGACTTTTAATGCGAATGCTTAGTGAAATGCTAGAACTCGCTGTCGAAGCCCATGATGGGCAAGTCGATCTTGCGGGTGTGCCCTACATCTTTCATATCATGGCCGTGACCGAGTTCACTCGTCAGCGTTGGGGCCATGAGGACGAAGAGCTACTCTGTATCGCAGCAGGTCACGATCTGCTAGAGGATACTGCCGTAACTTGGCAATTTCTTCATGACAACTTCAATACCCGCGTTGCAAATGGCATTCTCAAGCTCTCTCGGTTTAAGGGCGTGGAATACGGAGACTATCAGCGCAATGTTATAGGTAGTGTTGATGCAATGAAGGTCAAGCTGTGTGATCTCCGTCACAATATGATGGAAGGTCGCGTTATCATGGACGCAAAAACTGAACGTCGAATGCTCAAGTATCGGGCATTTCGAGACCTAATTGAGGAGGCACTTAGTGAAACTAATTTATCTTGACATGGACGGAGTGCTGTTTGATCTGCATTCAGCACTTCAGGAGCATACTGGAGTTCGGTTTCCAATGGCTGATCGCAGCAAGCTCTTCAAGTCCTATCTTCCCGACTTTGTGGATCACAACGGATTTGCGACTATTCCACCGCTAGAGAATGCTCATGAGCTTGTAGCCGGTATTCAGGCTATGACCTCGCACGTGGCCATTCTCACCTCGGGTGGGTCTTTTCATAAGTCTCGTGGAGAAGTCGCACGTCAGAAGAAGGAAAGCATCGACAGCAATTTTCCTTCACTAGAGTCAGTCGCGTTCTGCATTACAAGTAGCGGAGCAATGAAGGCACGTCTAGCACACAAGAAAGCGTTTCTTATTGACGATCACGCCCCAAATATTGAAAAGTTTATTGCTGCTGGTGGACACGGCATCGTGTATCACCCTGACGAGTATAAGTCAGTACTAGCGCAAGTTAGGAGTTTTATTAATGTATAAGCTACGTATTCCCGAGTGGGAAGATCGAAATGGTGATATTCACCCAGAACGAAATGAGCTAGTAGAACTAGTGGATACTCTATGGGGCGGGCTTGAACCTTCTCATGATCTAGTATTTAAGTACTACGGCATTCCGCCTCGCACGGCCTTTAAGGCAGTCGAAGCCGATCGTCTAGTGTTTCATAATGAGAATATGGGGTATGTTATTGTACCTGATGTACCCTCGAACAAGGGACTTTGGAGCGCATGTTAATTCTTGAGAAAATGTCAGTGCCGGGATGGCAGCTCAAATCGGAATACATCGAGCCTCTTCTAGAAATGCTAGAGGCTCATGTATGCGGAATGTGTACGATGACGGAGGCGGAGTATAAGCAGGCCACTCTAACGGTAGATGCTGAGTACGATGATGAATACCCACAGTTTAAGCCCGAGACCTACAACCAGTATTCACCAATTGAAAAGATTGACTGGCTACTGGGAACACCATGCGGCTGTGAGTTCGATTTCTATGATGAGGAAGACGGACCATTTGCTTTAATTGATGTTGACTCTCAGGGCTGATTAGGTTATAGTGGGTGCATAAGGAGGAAGCTATGCGTAATCCAATCGCCCGCAACCTGTGGAAATTCAATAAACCCAAGACCGTAAAGTCTAAGAAACTCTATTCTAGGAAGATTAAACATGGAACTATCAAGCCACGTAACTGCCAATCTTGACCAGTGGGTTGAGAATGGGTTTATTAATGCCCCTCAGCGGGAAGCTATTGCACAACTAATTGAAGCTGCAACGCAAGATGCCTTCGATTCCGGCTATGATCGTGGTGAATACGATTCTTACGATGACGGGTATATTGCGGGTCTTCGTGATGCGACAGCCGAC
The DNA here is from genome assembly GCA_032273045.1 of Chloridella minuta. NCBI lineage: Eukaryota > Xanthophyceae > Mischococcales > Pleurochloridaceae > Chloridella > Chloridella minuta. Next base: position 257 of record JAUKPQ010057982.1, on the reverse strand, counting down.
TCGTTTGACGAAGGCTACGCCGCAGCTATCGCTGACAACCAGGAGTAACTAAAATGCTTATTGAAATTAATCACGACCAGATTTCTAGCATGGTTTTCCATGAACTTCAGATGACTCTAGACCAGTTTCGAGAGGACATGGAACTTGACAATCCGCAGGTCTTCTCGCTAAATGAAGTATCCGACAAGCTTCAAATTCAGAAGCATATCGAGGCTCTTGAGCTGATTCTTGATTGGTATCGGGAGCCGTTCGGTGGA